>JAHWXV010107677.1:0-28330 GCA_024586415.1 Phrixothrix hirtus
TATATATATATATATATATATATATATATATATATATAAATATAAAATTAATGGTATTGTCGACTATATATATATATATATATATATATATATATATTGTGATAGATAAATAGATAAATAGATAGATAAATAAAGCATCGATGGAGCTATTGCTTCACCGTGTATGCAAGAAGGAACATGTTAAAACCATTTATTAAAATTTTAGCATAACTTAGGGAAGTTCCAGGTTATAGCCGGGTTCCAAACTACCTGAAATATTTATCGCAAAAATAAGGGATACTTTTCTAACAGATAACTTGAATGGAGGTGTTTTGTAATTTAAATAGGATCTATTGATAAGAATCCAGTCTTAACTTTTAACTTTCCTGTCCATATTATTGCCATTTTTGGGAACCAAAATAGCTGAATCGGTGAGTTACAGCATCTTCAAGTCATGATTTTCAAAGGAAAATCAGTGTCCAATTAACAGCCCTTGGCGCATGTCGTCATTCATTTAATTAACCAAAACTCCTTTATAAAATTGCTAAGAGATATTATAGGTGTTACTTAAAGTAAAAATTAAAACAAAAAAAGTTAATTTGAAGAAATTAAATACTATTTGTAATTAACAAAACAGAAACCACAAGCTACAATAAAATTAAATCAATTTAATGAAAACAGTGACCTATTAGTTTACCTAAAATTATGCAGAAAGTAAGCAATACGTTCAGTTGAGTAAATGAATTAAAATTTTCAACAAAAAATCGACAGGGTATCGTACAGTACCTATAAGAAAACTAATTTGAAATTTTTAAAATTAAATAACATCATTGTATTACAATAAATGTGCTCATACCAAAATTTTAATGGTTTTCATGAGGATTGAAAAATTCTTCAATTTTGTCAAAATAAACTCTACCTTAGCAAAACACACGTTTACTAAGAAAACGTATAACAGTTTCCTACACTTTGGTAAAGGTAAAACGTTATATACATTAAATAATTTCATTTTAACAGATTTTTTATAAAAAGTGATTAGTGTGACGATAAACTTAACGAAACTGGGAAGCTCAACCGGATCGTACGAATTTGCAAAACCAAGTTAAGATAGCCGACATTGAAATTACTTATTTATTATCCTGTAAAATCTGTTTTGAAATGAATTGTACTCAGTAACCTGGAAATAGCAATACCAAGAAGACGTAGGAATTTTTTGAGTAAACTTGACAGAAACTTTTAACTACTAAAAGGTACCACTTGATTAACATTTGAAAGAAAAAGAACAAAATATAAACATAATTTTTATTAATAATGTGTTGGTCCCCATATTAGTTACGCACTCCCGCACTGTTTGTGGTATCAAATTTTAGCAGATAGTCGATTTCCTCTTGAGGTATTGTGTCCCAAGAAACCTATACTTCGTACTGTAGAGCTTGCATCGTCTACATATGATGCAGCAAGTTCCTCAATCTTCTCCCCATAATGCCCCAAACACGTTCGATGGAAGAAATATCGAGATACCTCGATGAATATGACGACAGATTGACACTATCCTCTGCAAAGCGGTCCATAGAACGTCTTGCAATATGACCGAGCATTATCCAACTGGAAAGGTGGGTTTTCCAACTGCAGAATAAATGAAAGAACATGGTATTCTACCACCAAATTCATATATCGCACGGCGGTCATATTTCCTCGGATAAGTACCAAACAAGACATACTCCCATAAGTTATAGCACCCCATACCATAATTCCCATAATATGGTGCACATGCCTTGCAAAACGAAAATTCAACATTTCAACGTTCCCCATGTCTGTTTTCTCATTCCCATTCAGCCATAATGCATCATCTGTATTAATCACTGAAAACCACCCTATGCCACTCCAGGTTCCAGTGCAATCGCAATGTGTACCACTCTCAATTTTAATGTTGACCTTCTTTAGCTAACTATTGATAGGTAATTGATCTAGCACTGGAGAATCGGTGTCTTGTTGCCATCCGTTGAAGATAGCGATCCTGCACCTCATTTCTTCTACTTCGCCCCTAGTTTCTCTTCTGCGATGTTCTTGACCCCCCTTAGTCCATGCCTGATAGCAGCGGATAATGATGGATTTGTTCCGGTTAGGGCGATTGGCAAATTCTCTGCACGAAAAACCACCTTCGCTCAAACCAACACAATACCCTCTGTCAAATTCGCTTAATTCACGGTTATTTCCACGTTGGCGCACTTTAAGCATGATCACACGCTCACAACAAACGATCACAAGCATACACGCTAAATAACTGAACAAAATCCCCCAAAACATACACCAGATAACATTGTTTGGAAAAATTGAAAGAACTGTCAGATAAGTCATTATCACTTGATCCATAATAATGAAATTTTAATGAATTGTTTCCTTTTAATAGTTAAAAGTTTCAGACAAGTTTGTTCAAAAAATTCCTACCCCTTCTTAGTGTTGTAGTTCTCATCTCACTGAGCATATGTTAACACAATTTGTGTAGGCTATATCTTTAGGAAGTTTAAGATACGTTTTATTGAACATCTCACATACAGCTAGAAATTCAATAAAACTTGTTCTTCTTCTATCTCGCTGCATTGTTCGGACAACCAACATTCTACATCCACCCCAATAGTTGGCCAATCACATCATAAAATCTTGTTAAACACAAACAGAAAAAGCTTATACGTAATATATGGAATCCTTTAATAAATAAATTTAGAATATTATTAGACATAAATAAGAACAGCAGAGGAGCTCTTCTAATTAACGATCAAATAGCTGATATAAATGTGCCCCTAAGAAAACAATAAATGTTTTCGATCTAGATGCTCCAGACATCGTCAAATCTGTTATAACATATTCGAAAAATAATTTCATTTGATTTATTCTTCCTCGCAAATTTCATAAAAACCCCAAACTTCATTTCCTGCCTTTTATTTTAACTTTTTATTCTACTAGTAACTACACCTACCTGTATGGTAGGAGGAGGAGCGTTTTAAATTTATTGTGCGAAATATAGTACATTTAATTTGCTCATACACGACCGTTCCTCCACAGTACAAAAATCTCCCACTTCATCACCTGTCATTTTATATTGGTAATTTAAAGTTTGATAAGGATTTGTTATTGCAAATCTTTATTTTTAAATATCATTTTGTTGTCTTTTCAAATAAATAAATTAGTTCATATAAGAACTGCTATATTTGTTAACACATATTTGATAGATGCAACACCAAGTGCGAGCAAAATTAACGTGTCGCCAAAGAAAGTACGTACTCACCTTGAATTTGGATCATTTAACTGTGGTTCATAAGCAATACATAATTAATATGTCTAAAGAAAGATTACTAGAGCCACCTAATGTGAAGATTATTGCTATTGCAACGAAAATTTCTTATACAGCAGGTAAGATGCTTAACTTAGCCTACGTATTTACTTTATTAATATGAGAATGTATTTGTAGGAATTGCAAAATCTACTGTTCATCATACAATAAAAGAGTATAAAGAAACGAGTACTGTGTTATACCATCATAGTTAGCAATAGAAAACTACACTGTTCTCTCATTATTAGAATAAGTTAACACCTTTTTCAAATTGATAAAATTGTTGTAAATAAAAATACCCTAACAGTATTTCTAGGTTGAAAACGAAGTTTCTCATACTATAAAAATAAAGATTAATAAGTGTTCCGTTATCAACCGTGCATTAGGATATAAAAATCAAGCTAAAAATCGAATGGACACAAAACCAATTTTACGATATAAAAATGTATACAATCAAAGGCTTAGAGTTGTAGTAAAATATAAAAAAAAAGCAAAGCCGCCTTCAAAATTACGGTATCAATTATCTAAGATCCAAGTAATAAAATCCAGGAGAACATTGTGAAATAGAACGTAGCTGAGTAACGGATCTTTAATGTCTTCCTATCACCTAAAATACAAACTAATAGTTTGAGGCAGATAGATACATTTGATTGGTCAACTAAATAGCGGAAAGAGAACGTCATGAAATTAATAAAAACTAGAACAACGCAAGAAATTCCTTTTCTTTAGATCGTCGAACACGGTAATGAATTAAACAATCGTAATAACTTTTAAAAAGATCCTTTCACGTTACCACGTAAATTCTAACAAACATTGTGCCAGCTAAAAGCCCACTCAAGTAAGCGAAATAAATTAGCTCTGACCAGTAGCAGCAGAAATATGAAGTTTACAGAAGAGTAATGACAAAGTAAAATTATAAATTTTAAGATTTATATAAACGGAAAAGTTTTAAACGAGTTTGTTTGAAACGCGCTACAACAAAGGAAATTCAAGGAAATAGAAGATCCCTACGAAATTCAGCCTGTTCGATATAATAGTTTGTTGCTTGGAAACAAACCCTAACTGGAAAAAGGGAAACTACCCACAAGGAAGAGATATCAAAATCGGAATAATAGCAAATGAAGAATTTAAAACATAAGTGAATGTTTTGAAAGTTTTAATGAGAATACATTTCTTATACCGAAGCAAAGACTAAATTTACAAAAACCATTTATCGTAAAAGTTAATTTAATTTATAAACAAACTTAACCTTTACTATATGGCGTTTAAATCCCTTAATAAACAAATTCCGTTCAACAGCCTGTTTATATTTTTGCAGGCAGAACGCTCCAAGGGATCTAACCGAAAAAAGGTCATTGCATTTATTGTATAACTGTTGTAGGAATTTAACCTATTTTAGTATTTAAGATTTCTGATTGATAAATTATTATATTATTGTTTTTTAATTTGAATTTAAATGAATGTATAGAAATGGTTGAATTCTACTTAATGGTACAAACATTGGTCGTAAATAAATTTTGGTATGACCCACAAATTTTAAAACAAACATTCTAAAAGTAAAAGTATAAAAATTTACCTACAAATAAAGAGAGTCGGGACAGAAAATATATCGTGCCCAGAAAGAAGGTATTGCCCTCAGCGTTATTTAAATACTAACGCTAAAAATAGCTTGGTTACCGTTACTAAAACCTACAAATTACGTAAAATCAAGTACGTAATAAAGTAATTGAAATAAATTGCTCAATACTACCTAATAGGTATCCAATAACTGTTACTAAAATTAAGCATTCTAGAAGTCGGCCTTCTTTAATTGTCAAGTACGACGAAACTATGAATAAATCTGTGCAACAAATTGTCCATAGATTTTTATATAAGAATGGAATGGCTAATTCGAACAAAATATTAAATGAAATACTTAATCGTCCAGATTTATCACAAATGTCTCTATCGTCATTATATGAATTAATGAAGTAAATTAATTTCATGTAAGATTCATAAAAAAATATAAGGTAATTATGATAACATTGACACAATCGTGTTTTATTTTAGGTATATAAAATGTAATCGAAAAGTATCTTAATAGAACGTGATGATTTAAGTAGATGGCGACGCAGATATTTGAAGACGATTAATCAATGTTTAAAGGAAGGACTAAACATTTGTTACCTTGATGGAACTTGGGTCAATAAAGGTCATACAAGGGAATAAGCGTGAACCGATATAATTCGACAAAGAATTAAACAAGGGGAAATTTTAAAATTCAATTAATACTAAAACTTATACTAAAAAAACTAACAGTCGCACGTAAGTTAGAATAGTAAACTATGGCGTCTTTGCTATGGAAAATTGAGAATAATAAGAGAAAAATCTGGGACAAATTTCAGTTTTGTAGCGTTGTACTCTCATAAATTTTATAAATAAAATTAGTAGCAATCAGTTGTGACATACATTTTTCGTGTGCTAGCAACTATTTATATACTATATAAATAGTTCTATTGATAAATTGCATAATATGCAACATAAGAAGCAACCACACAACAGTTACGTCATCTTTTTGATTTTGATATACATCAGAAGTTTAGGAACGTTTTTGATGCGCATTGTTTGTAATTCATAACCAAAAAATTTTAAAAGTCAAGCTAATTTATTAAAGCTATAAAAGATCACAAAATATCCATATTTTAAGCATCTATGATCACTAATCTAATTTTATATAGTTATCTTTAAGTTCTTAATTTAGGCACAAATTGAATTTAGGCATAACAACTTTACGCGCGAACAGCTGTTTTCTCCCACCATTAATCCATCAGAAAAACTAAGTAGCAAGGATGATAGTACTGATGCTGTATCAAGTTATTATACCATTAATTTTGGAACGGTATTTTGGTATACACTATTGCAATATGTTGAACTTTGAAATAAAATGATGGAATTGTGATGCCAATATTGGCGCAACTGTTTCGAAAATTAAAGCTTAATAAATATATGATAATTATAAAATATTTTATTAAACATTGTAATACAAAAGATATAAATAAGATCAAGTTAACCGACTTATTATTTGTATTTTATTAGACGTAAAAAACCAGTACTCTGAAGCATTTATTCTTGTATGTTTTTTATATGTACTATAATAATATACATTAGACTATCAAAAATGATACAGAAGTTTTAAAAATTGATAAAATATCTTGTGTTGTACTTATACTTCTGCCTTATCTATTTTATAATTGACCTATGTACACTAATTTCTATCGTTTGCTTCATTCAGTTTACTGTAGCTTTCGAAATCTGAATTTTACACAAAGTGAAATATTGCATCCAATTAACGAACTGTATTCGCATGGTTTTGTTTCCCTTGAATAATCTGAGCAATACATTTTAGTTCAGCTTTAACGTAGATTTTGTAAAATAGTTTCTCCTTTGGGGAACTCCAGTATTAAGACTAATAATTACATTTATTATAAACCATAAAAGCAATATCAGAAATTGTAATTATAGCAGCTTATAGCAAGTGCATTTCTAAATTCGTCTCAGTTTAGACTTGAAAAATGAGGTTCTCCTAAGGAAAACTTTCACTACAAAACGAACGTCAAAATCAGGTTCCCGAAAAAAAAAACTAAAGCACCGTTTACTGTTGAGTTTTCGGTAAGGACCGTTATATACAATAAATTACAATTTCAAAGTGAATAAGATATGGTACGCTTCGTAATTTTTTGATATTTTAGTATACATCTTAACCGATTGTTAATAACATGGGTTATTTTTAAAACTATCTTAAATACTCTAGTAAAAATATAAAACCTGCTTTTACGTATCATTCTGGTATAATTCAACCTATGTACATATTCATTTAATGTATAATTGCAAACAAATAGACTACAGCAGAAAAATTGTAAAAGTATAGTTACATAATAACCTACTGGTGATTGCTATATTAACAACATTAAATAATAAACTACTAATACAAATAATTAATTTAATAGCTACCTTATATTTACACATTCTTAATAGTTTAATTGTAACTAGTTACCTTAAAATCAATGTACAAAGCTAATTCTACCGTCTAGGGATTTAGTAATTGGCGTTTCCCTCTTTATGTAACTTTTTAATAAAAGGTTGTCAGCAATTCCCACTTTACGATTAATTAAATTATTAGAGATAGATACAAATCCATCACCTCCTTTTGCTAAATAGGAGTTAACAACGATTCTATAAAATTCTTCCATATTTAAAGGTTCAAATTTTGGAACTAAACACTTTCGGCACCGTACTTTCACTGAATGAACTCTTGATCCTGGAGCATTTGTTGTGTTATAAACTACCTGTATTCCTAAAAAGATTTAGTTATGTTATTATCAATAAATGCTTATACTAGAGCAAATTACAATCACATTATGGGTATTTATATTATCGGTCAAAGGGTACTTCTAAAGTAAATTAGAAAAGCTGATTATGTGTAATAGGTATGTTTCTTGGTTAGCTAAACTAAAACTAGAAGAAAAATACGGATCAGGGGAGATGACGCAGTCTATAGTTTTCGTGGTTACCACAGTTAAGTTGTGAAACAAATTAGGTTTATATTGCTTTGTGTGTTCTTTTCGAATCGTGCATACTTCGTAGTAGGGACACTTGCAGACAACGTTGTGAATTCAAAAAATAAATCTACAACAAACGAAGATGCTCAGGAGACTATAAACGAAAATCTTATAATAAGCCTTGTAAAAAATTATTAGAGAGTTTCCTACACCGTTGCAAAACTATGTGTGTTACGAAAAGGCGATATTTGTAGTATTTAAAATTAATAAACTTTATACTATGGATAGATCTATTTTGGAGTTTACTGAAACTGCCAAAGGATAGTAATCAGGGCTAGTTACTGGTTCCAAAAATGCCAATATAAGATGCTTGTGTTGTAAGGAAAGAATTGAAAAATGCAAATTAGCTTTACTTAACAACATAACTAAATCAGCTATAGCTACAAATTAAATTTAAAAAAAGGTGCTAATATAAGAAAACGTGCACTAAAATAAAAAGGAACGGCAAAATTTTTACTCGAAGAAGAAATTATACCACCAAAAAAATTGCAATGTGCATTAGACGTATTACTTTGAAAGTTAAAATTGAAACATCAACTATAAAAACCCACTCAATTACAATATCCACTGGAAGTATAGCTTTTAAACACATCCATAGTATGTCGACAGTTCTAGCTTGTGAAAAGTGAGAATTAACTAATCAACACCAAAGGATTTCTATTACCATACAATTGCATATCGACCATAAACCATATCGTTTACACTACAAGGTCAGACATGTTCATTGAAGTTTTAAAATTTTGTTTAATTATTAACAATGTTTAAGTTGGTTCGGATATGTATGATGGTCGAAAATGTACGCGGTCGTAAGTATTCCGTATTCCAAAATATTTTAATGAAACTCGACGGTAGTTTACTTTAAACAAATTTTTAATACTTTGTAATAACATGACAACGCAACAGGCCACACATCACGCATTGCACCATTACACTGTAACGGTTGCGTTACGCTTTATCTTATAAAATACAGAAATTGAAAAACAATCCCCTTAATTATTAATAAGACTGTGAAATTAACTAAACTTATAATTTCGACAGTAAAATCGAACTGTTATACATTTTTGAATTTAAATATCAGAAAGTAGTAGTATCGATAGATTTAATAGTGCACTCGTAATTATAAATAATATTAACAGAGAAAATTTCATTAACTTTCAGTGCATTTTGGCACCATATTTTGTTATTTCGTATTTTGAATACATGTTTAAGATGGAACATAACTCTTTAAAATCAAAGAATTAATATACGAATTAGCAATCGGGGGTGTTCCATATTTGTTTCTTCTGAAGATGTTCAACTCGATGATGTTGCATAGGTCGTGTTACCATGCACTGGATGGTTACTATAGTAAGGTTGATGTTACGTTGTGACGAGGTTCTATCTGAAGAGCTCCAGGATAGTAACCTGTAGTGAACGTATACTGTTACTAACCTATATGAGTCCAGCTGATCCATATCAGTGCTCTCTATTGTGGCTATATCTAGGATTCATCTCTTGGACTTCAATTTGTACTAGTTACCCACTAATTTAGATGTTCTTATTATTATTCTATTTTGGACTTAGTATATTTGCATAGGCTAAATTACTTATAAAATGTTGTATTTATCTATTTGTTTCTTTTCCCACCTTGTGTTGTCAGATAGCTAACTATGTCGTCATTGTTTTCGTATGCGCTTTAGCAGTAAGAATAGTTGAGAGTATCCATTATATGCTATCTATACACTTTTTTTTGTTTTGGAAATTTCATTCTAGGTCAGAAGTAGTTTTGTTACTTTCCCTAATATTAATTTGCTTGACAAGTTGTATATCGTAATTATTATGATTACTTGATATTCGGTTATATTTGTTAAAATTATATTGGGAATATATTCTATTGTATATAATTTTTTCTTAGTCGTACCTGCTTTCAGGCCGAAGACATAAGAGTACTTCGGATGACAACTAGCAAAGTTGGAGCTAATTATTGCCCATTCTATCTTTTGATGGATGAATAGATTTTGATATACAATTATTTTATTGCATGTATTTCTTCTTTAGATTTACAAGTTTCTAGGCCGAAGACATAAGGGTGCTTCGGATAATAACTAGCGAGGTTGGAGCTAATCGTTGTTCATCTCAGTTTTTGATATGCAATTATTTTATTGCATATACATTTTCTTAGTCGCTGCTCATTCTGTCATTGATGGATGAATAGAATTAGATTGTTGCAATGTTATACTGCAATTTTTTTCAGATTTTGTTCTGCAACTTTTGAATTTAGAAATTCTTCGGAGTTTCATTGTGCTTGAGACATCCTATATTTGTATTATTTCGGTTAGTTACTTATCTCATATTCGGATGAATAAGTAAATAAGATGCATATTTTATATTATATTATTTAGTCATATTTCCTGCATATATATCATCTCTTTGGAGTATTTTTGGGGTTTTTAAACATTATTGATTTTAATTTAAACAGTCAGTAACTAGCTTGAACAGAAAAATCCTCTAATAGATATTGTGAGGTGAAGACTGGGGGGATCTTGGGGAAACTGGTGGCCCACGGGATTGGTTCATTCATATCGTCAGCCAAGATGTGTTTCTGGTTGTTTCGGCACCAGAATTTTAGGTTACGGGGACCTTTATTCTGCGGTGTTATTTCTAGTCCACCTATTTGTTATCTTGTATTGTTGCATTTTATTTGGGGAAGTAGTGGAATGTCGCGGATTCGTTATATTTTGTCTTATAAAATATAGACATTTAAAAAATAAATCACATTTAATTATTTTCGTAAAGATTTATGTATATATTTAAATATTATTATAACATTTTGATTATTTTATTTAAGTTAATCCTCTAAGGTCATGACAATTAGTCGTTTTATTTTCAATTATACTCAAGGTTATTACAATATAGTTTAAAATGCGATTTATTTTCTATTTTAGATTCAACAGAACGTGTAAACTAATTAATAATCATTATTTAAATACTGCTTCTTCATAGCTAATTTTATATTGATCCACTAATACTTCCAAATTCAATCTTATTCCAAAATCTGAACTTCGTACAGTTTGGAGAACATCAAGGCTAACTTCTTCCTGTTAAAGCTATAGGATAAATTGCATGTTTAAAATTCTGATAAAGTTATATTTCATTAATTTTAGTTTTACCTGGTCAAAATTTAAGTATGGGCTTGATTTACATAAAATCAAGAATTTTAGTAATTTTTATTAATGATTAGATGCATTTTGTTCTAACGCTAACCTGAATTTTCTATTAATTTTATGGAAGTTTCCAGGAAGCCAGGGTTTCGGAAGAAGCTGAGTCACACCATTCCGTTTTGGAATGTAAATCGATTTACATGAAACACATTTAATAAGGAATAATCTGAGGTGAGCCACATTTAAACTTTAATATACTTCATGCTATCGACTACCTTTGATTAATGGCCATTTTAAATTTGGTACATTTTAAATTTTTTGTTACGATGTAAAATTTAGCATTACATATTCTCGATTTGTGTTTGGTGTTAAAACTAAAATTTTAGTTTATAACAGTATATTTATGTTATGGTGACTCAACCCCTCAACGAAAGACAAATTGCCAATTCGTTATTATTATCTACCTTAAAAAGATTAACCATTCAAATTCAAAAGGTTTAGATTTCAGGCAGGTTATAACTCAAAACGGACGTGAGGTTCCCCGCTTTTATAATGGATTCTATTTGATTTTAAAATTTTCAAAATTAAGGGTTTAAATTTTTCGGACAAAATCAAAACTTTAGCTTTCAAAATTTTAACAAGATTCATTAAAATTTGTCATTGAGTTTTCAATTTAGTATTAAAAATTTAATTTCAATTATCATTTTATAATTTCAATCAAGCAATAATTAAGTTTTACATAATTTATTATTAAGTAACTGTTGTGCCAACTGGTTACTGTCATTCTTTTATCTAATAGAACGATTACGGCTTTCCTTTCTTTTTTAGGTTTGTTCGAACAAAAAGTGCTGATTTTCGGAAGTTAATTCCCGTTAAATAATAGAATCAAGGTAACAGTTTGTTATTTTGAAATTGAACCAAATTGACATAACAAGAGTAAAATATTCCGTAAAGTATACTTACTATTTGCTTGAATTTCTTCAAAATTATTCTGTTATTAAAGGATTGTTTATATACTACGTATAAGAAAGATCACTTGTAAACTATGGAGATTAGATCAATCGTTTAGTATCAGTTATTTTTATTTAAATTGTTATTTAATACATGATGTTGTTAGATTATATGAGTTATCACTTTTGTTTCTTGTACAAGGCAACTATAATTGTGAAGTAAGTCTTTACTACTAAATTTCATTTTTTTATTATATTCAAGATCTGGCAAATTAATTACAATTTGCCTAGTGCCCTCTAACGAATGCCTACTAAGCAATTATTCCTAGAACTCACATATCCTGAAAATTTGCAGTTCAATAATCTTATTCTCTTCGAAACTTTACAGTACGTAATGTTGAAATAAGAAGCTATTAATATGTAATAAATGCTAATTAATAAAATTGTCATCTTCTTTTGATGTTTGTGTTTTGTATATCTACATTTAAAATTGTTATTCCAAATGTTGTCAAAACCAAAGGAATCCATAATCCATAATTTCAAATTTCTAAGAATCATTATTTTATTTATGAAATAAAGTTGCTTTATACCAAAGTTAATTGAATTTAGTTAACTTCAATTAGACCTAACAGTAATGAATCAACAAAAGTAGATTTTAAGTTACAAATCATATTTTTGATTTGTTAGGTGTATGAAACTCGCCAATTGAAAACTATCAAATTTATTATTGGTTGCACTTATACAGGGCTATTACTGAGTATTGACGACCCTATATGACCCAAATAGGCAACCCAATTTAGACTTTCATAGGTCGCTATCCCAATACAAAAACATAGATACATTATTTGTCATTGTGCAACTTTCAATAATCAAGTTGTAATCTTTAAACTACTACGAGTATAACGAACTACTAGTAAAATTGTTATTCACGTTTAATGTTACTTGAAAGCATAAATATTATATTACTCAAGTAAATGTTCGCAATAGTTCAAACATCCTGGTCATTAATTTTTACGTTTATTGTCCAATTGTATTCATTTATTAGAAGATGCACTCAAATAACGAGAAGACTGATATAATTTTAATTTTTGGAGAATGCCAGAAAAATGCTGTTGCTGCCGCAAATTTGTACCATCAACGCTATCCACATCGTAGAGCACCGTCTGACAAAATTTTTCGCAGACTTGAAACTCAGTTAAGAACAAATTGGCCTCTTACTAAAAGACCTAGACAAAGAACTGTCACAAGTGAGCAGAATGAAATAGCAGTTATCTGTAGTGTAACGGAATATCCCCAAATAAGCCAAAATTCGATTTCTAGAAATCTTCAAATAAGCAAGTCTTCATTAAGTAAAATTTTACGTGCAAATAAATTTCATCCATACCATGTAATGCTAGTGTAAGAACTAAAAGGGCTTGGTTTTGATAAACGATTAGAATTTTGTAATTTTATACTTCAAAAAGTTCAAGACGACCCTGATTTTTTAAAGCAAGTGTGTGTTTTCAGATGAATTAACATTTACAAATAACGGTTGTATTAATAGGCATAATTCTCATTATTACGCCCAAGAAAATCCAAAGTTGGCGCGAGTAGCACACTCTCAAACACTTTATGCCTTAAATGTTAGTTGTGGAATTTTAGGAGAGCGTATTATTTGGCCGTAGTTCTTTCCAGGGGTGTTAAATGGACCAAATGTTTTTAAATTTTTTGCAAAACGAGTACCGTCATTGCTGGAAGATGTGGTCCTTCATACAAGCCAAAACTTGTGATTCCAGTTAGATTTTGCACCATCTCATTTCCATCAAAACGTCCGGCAATGTTTATCAACTGAATTTGAAAATAGATGGATAGGGATTCAATTAATCCATGACCGCCAGGAAGTCCCAATATCAGTGCTTTAGAGTTTTTCCTTTGGGGTGTGCTAAAACATCAAGTGTTTTTAGTTCTGCTTGCTAATGTTGATTATTTAAAGGATTACTAAATTGTGTAGGTCAATAATACCAGAAACATTACGGCCTGTACAAGGATCGTTTTTATACAGAACTGCAGCTTGCGTAGCAGTCAGAGGTCGAAATTTTGAGCAAAAATTACATTAGGTGTTTATTTAATAGATAATTAACATTTTTATTGATTTTTTCCTGTCAATTTCGTTTTCATTTTATATCCTGCTGTTCTATGCTTTATTAAAAAATTTTCTTTAACAAAAGTTTAAATATTACAACTTAATTATTGACAGTTGGAAATATGACAAGTAAGGTATTTTTGTATTTATATTGGAATAGCGGCCTATGGAAGTCTAAATTGGGTTGCCTATTTGGGACATTCAGGGTCGTCAATGCTCTGCAATAACCCTGTATATATAATTAAAATGTAAATAAAATTGCGTGCGATGACTAATGGTTGAAATTTATACTTCTAAACATTTTTATTTAAACCAAGACAGTCAATTTATCTGCCGTTGCATATTACAAGGAATTAAAGTCTTAAAGTCTAATGTATACTGACGAAATTTTGTTAAAGTTGAGAAATTGCCTTGCATTCATTTTCCGTGAATGTACATGATCCAAAAATATATTTCACTATACTGGATTTTCCATTTTACGTTAGATGCCAAGTAGTATTATTTAAATGCAACACATTTGGATGAATGATTGTAAAGTATATATATCATAAAATACTATAGTTTCGAAAGCATGTTTAGTTATTTACTACTTTATCACAAAAAGGGTTCAAATTTAGTGATATATAACTCCAGCGCTTTAAAATATTGAATTTTGGGATTTTAATTATGTATTTTTATGTTAATTCTATTTTTAATTAGTGTGTAGTGTGTATTGATATTATAATTCATTTACACAGATTATCTCAAAATGCAAAATGGGCCTTTCTTCGAAAATTTTAAATGGACACTCTATATACTCTTACATTTTCGATTTTATATTTTTAAAGACTTATTGAATACCCATTGTCAGTTTGAAACGATTCTTCTCGCAAATATTATATATTAGTTATTCATTATGGTTTCTATTTAATCAGTTTATTATAACTTCGATAAATGTAAATTTATTTTATAATGCAAATTTAATTTTAATTAATAACATACTGCACTCAATTAACAATTGACATTATTCTGTTTCCATACATTTCCATACAGTTACTTATCCTAATTTGTATGTAATAATAAATTTTATTAAAAATAAATGTGGCAGAATAAGTGTCATAGAAAATCTACATAAACTATATATAAGAGCTTATAAAAATATGAACTCATATATAATGCAAATGAGAAAGAGTGTAGATTGGATAGGCAACTAAACTTACAAATTAGTGGTACTTAAATAAAAATTAAATAATTCTAAGGTTACCAGATAATTACATCCCTATACGCATCACATGCAAATAATATAATTAATTCGTAATTAAAATGGTGTACTGAAATTTAAATTTATTTATTTATTGTTAATAATGAATTATATAATATCTTTTATTTGATATAAATTAAAGCAATATCTATTTTTCCATTAAAAGTAATTAAAATATTAAATATATATATGCCATATAATAGATGCCACCCTACGGATGACATCTTGTTCTTTTGGCTAAGGAGAAACACAGCAGTAATAAAATCACGAGATTTTTTAAAACTTTTACTCCCCATTTTCGATGCCACCATATATAAAAATATTCAGGTGCTCCATTCACAGTTTTCGGGAACAACTTCAATTTGAATTTTGAAATGCCCTTTATAAAACAGGTAAAAAAGGTTGTCAACCAGTTAGCAGAAGTATTCAACGATTTTCCAGTAACCTCTACCATAGTTCCTCATATTTGTAACTAGTACTATGTCTTGAAAAACATCATGATTGAGATATTTAGGGAGTTCAACAATGAGTTTGGGTAAAGTTTCCCTGAATTGTGTCTCTTGTATTTGATTGTTTGCTTTTATTGGTTCAAAATTATATCTTCTACTATAGTTCTGCTTAGAAATATCTTTCCCTTGCAAGTAATGACTCAATGGTTCCTCATCAGATGTATTGCATTGCTGACCATGTTCGTAGTTAATTTCATTGTAGCGATTTTTGTCAGGAACCACTTCAACATTACTTTCATTTTCTGAATTATCAATAAAGGATCCTTCCAAGTCAGATGCGAAATTTAAGCATGTACTATATCATATTGTAGAGAAATCTATTTTCCTGTTACGGGCTTGAAGCATAACAGCTGATGTTTAACTTAAAGCTCGATACCTAGTGCACAGTTACAACTAATTTACTTAGGTTGTCGTTTAGAAATCGTTATGAAACACTTTACTTAGAAATAATATTTAAAAATATCATATATGATAGGTTTGATGTGTCGAAGTTAATTCAACAAGTACAATTCATTTTTATTTTTATGTTTGACTAAGTAATTTTATAAGTAAGGACCAACATTTGGATAAATATCTATCCATGTTTAATTTTCTAAAATATCAAATCTTCTAGCTGAAATACAACTACAAAGAGCTAAAATTGACGGGTCATATAAAGAGGGTAAGTCTACATACGAATAATAATGAATATTTAATACGATTTTGCACAATTAAGACCCTAAACGATTTAAAAACATTTCAGTATTATTATGTAGACGACATCGACAAGAATCTTGCCACTACAATCTTCATAGACTATAAATGGAAATAAATGGTGTATTTCTACATCAACCATCACTCAAGTGCAAAGTGATGTCTAGTGTTTGCGGTTTTAGCGGGAAATATTTAAGCAAATGTAGTAAAAATACAGGTATAAAGTTTATGCATATGTGACGATGATGTATTTGGTTGTCATCTTTATCATAGTTGCGTGGTCTATTTGGTGACCCTTTTTGTTAATTTTTTACTTTAAGTCATAGCTTTCTACATAAAGTCATTTCTTTTCAAAGCCCTTTATTATATCTTTGCGTTACTTTTGGTAAGTTAATTAAAGCACACACTAATACGACACAATGAAGTTACATTTTAATATATCGCTTGCAGGTTATAAAACAAAGATTTTATTTCAATCACGATGCTTACAACTCAGCAAGATGCTTTTGTTCTTAGCCCTATTCTCGTAGTGGAGCGCTAACCCAGGATAGAATATTTTTGTAGTTATCTCACATTAATTGCCGTTAGGCATTAAAAAACGTTTTATATATGCATCCATATAAAGTAAGCGTTGTTCAGGAACCACGTGAACTTGATTACGAACGAAGAATAAATTATTACCAATTGTTTAATTGTAATTAGTAGAGATTTACATTTTCTATCGATGATCATGGTTCCATGTGTCGGATTATAATAACAGCCAAAATTATCGAATTTGGGCAACAGACAACCCTCAAATTTTTAACGAAACAAATTTGCATCCTATAAAAGGATAGAGGAGTGGGTAACAATTTCTAGGCGTAGAATGATAGAACCGATATTTTGGAACGAAACAATTACCGCTGAAAGTTATCGAAGAATAATTCTAGATTCTTTTATTAATGAATTGCATGACGATAAATGAGAGCGTGCTGATTTTTAGCAAGACAATGCAACTGCACACACGGCTTGAACTACACTTCAGTATTTAGAGTAGTATTATGGAAATCGATTAATAAGTCAAAGCTTATGACCGGTACGCTCCTCAGAACTTCCCACGCTAAACTTTTCTTTTTATTTTGATAACCAAAATAACAAATTTTTTCAATGCAGAGTACAGAATTTAGACGAATTAATAGAGGCAATTGAAATGCAAATCAGAAATACTGTTCTCGAGGAATTATTAAGTATGTTTTGAAACCTAAACCATATGTTTGCAACATAATGATCACCATTTCAACAATTTTTATAAATATTTACACAATGAATTTTTTCGTAAGTATATTGAATTAAACCTTAATAACTGAATGTTTATCATTTTTGGAATACTAATAATCCCTACAATGGAAAAGTATGAGTCCATCATTGAAATAAATCACCTAGCAATTATATTCAAGTAACCAATAATTTCACCAACTTTTTAAGTAAATTACTTAATAACTGATACCATACCTCTGAAAACTACTATGTATATACCCTGATGAACCGATACCAATGCCTATCATCCAAAAACCTATAAGATACGTTATAGGAATGAAGCAGTATAAAAGTTTTGTGGTTAACCAAATCATTTCAAAGAAACGTAAGTGATCCATTATATAAATATTTAGAGCATTTATCTCACGAGCAAAAATAAAACTTTAGAAATCGGCAAATAAATTTTACCGGTTAAAAACGTGAAATAAGGCATTCCTCACGATGAATTTAGATATCGTTAATTATACCAGAAATTTCAACCAGTGACATAAAAGTAACCATTGGGCATACAATGGCAAAATATTAGGCTATAAATAAGTGAGCAGTAATATAACAGAATAGCTTTACAACGGTGACAATAATTGCATAAGAACGGCATGACAACCATCGGATGCACAATTATTGCATAGGGCTAGTAACAGAGCCAAACTTAAGTAGCAATAGATATAAACTGGAAACACCAAGGGCTAGATAAAGTTCGCGCTTTGGGTTATACAGACGATAATTAAGCCTTTAAACTGCCTATTATGAAGCACTAAAAGGGTAATACAACTTCTTATCCTATTATGTTATCCGAATAGCAGGTTCGCCCACCTTCTATTCGTTGACTAAACTATATGGTTCTCTGGATAGATCAAGAGTGCCCTTTTTCGTCGTGTTGACAAAAGCATCGCATTGCAATTATACAAGAGTCATTCAGAAAGTAAAGAACGTCTTTTGTACAGAAATTATTATTGGACATAATGATGTAAACCTTTATTTTACGTACAATTTGATTCCTAAGCTAGTTTTCTACATAGTCACCCTTCAAATTTAAGCACTTGTACGGTTTTACCATCTTTTCTATACCGTTTGCATACTCAATTGCCGCCAAATTGTTGAGCCACTGATTAGCGGCTTCTTTAAGTTTATCATCACTTACGAAGCGGTTTATAGCCAAGAAGTTTTTCAATTTGTGGACTAAGTGATAATCACTTGAGGCTAAGTCCGGGCTGTATTGCAGATTTTCAAAGATTTCCCATTCAAACCGCTAAAGCAAGTTCTGTGTGAATGCAGTTACATGCAGACTTGCATTATCGTATGGAAAAATGATGCCACTGGTCAGCATTCCACGCTGTTTGTTTTGAATGGCGCGGTGGAGTTGGTGAAGCGTTTGGCAGTAGGCCGCTGGATTTATGGTTCCACCTCTAGACACGTAGTCGTTGAGGACACCCTTATGATCCCAAAACACCGTAGCCATAACCTTTCTGGTGCTTCTTGGGTGAAAACTGCTACGCAAATGATGAACTTAAATAAACCGTTCATCAGTGGCTCAACAACTAGGCAGCAATTGAGACGCCATAGAAAAGTTGGTGAAACGGTACAAGTGCTTTAAAGGGTGACTATAGAGAAAAGAAGCGTAGGAATCAGATTGTAAGTAAAATAAAGGTTTGTTTCACTATAATTTCTGTGGAAAAGAACGTCCTTTACTTTCCGACTGACCCTCATAATTACAGTACCTCGATACGTGCTTTAAGTTTCTTTAAAGCGTTAAAAGCGGATCAAACCAAAATAATGGTTTACTTTCTTAGAATTCTGACTGGGCTAAGCAAATTGATTATTCTGAAAGTAGTCTGAAACGATAAAATGAAAATATATGGGTATATTCTCTAAACTCTAGGAACTGTAAGTGAAGCTATTTTTGGTGTTGTATTAAATATTATAAATTTACCTTTGTGGTGGTCCGAGTTTATAACGTCAAACTTGCCGCTGATGTACGACGAACGTGTTTCTACATACACCATATATTGATTATCCATGCCTTTTAGATTATTATGGTTCGTTCTTTAAATAAACAAATTTTTAAGGTTTATAACCCACATGCGCTTATAATAAATAAGTAGGTACCGGTTTACTATATGTACACCTACTTTGTTAACATAAATACATATTTCTATTTTTGATGAACATAATTTTTCTAACTGTGCGTTTGTTAAGATCCGGAAAGATGTAGTTCAACAATCAGAATAATTTTTCCTGTTGCATAACGTAAATTGTGTTTCTTATTAAATTGGCAGACTTGGCCACCAGTTTTTGCAAATATTGTGAATTTTACCTATCTTCATAAATTATACTCAACAGATTTTTATTAAATTAATAACTATGGAAATATTAAATTATATTACATAACTTGCAACTCTATAACATAATTTTTTTATTTCTAAATTTTGACCTCTATATAGATTTTGTTTGGAGTTTTTGTTCGTTTGAGGTTTGAGATTACCTTAACAACCGGGAAAAGAATATGTACTTCATAAAAATAGATTTCCAAATTTAACTCCAAAGAGCTCTTCAACCCCGTCGTTACCGATTAATAAAAATATACTGACCATAATTTACAGAATACGGTCAAATAGTTTTCCTTTTTCACATTTTTTCGTAGACTAGTCTGCAAATGCATATTAATTTAATATTAATTTAATATATTAACAAGAAACCTATCTCGCCGTGTTACAGATCAAAAGGATTTTTTCAGATACTTTGAACTTGTAGTTCTTGTTTTCTTTGAAGTATGAATATTGACTATTTGGGCTAACGAATGTAGATAATTAACACTCACTAAACACAAATTGTCTATTAATAATATGGACTGTACGAATATTTTACATTTGGCTGGTTACTGAAGGATAAAACTATAGACACAACTGATTAGCCGTTGCCCGTTACGTTACATTACTTATTATTATTGGTATACACCACCGTTTGAAAATTAGTTAAATATTAAGATCTTTACAAATTACAAGATTTGACTTCGCCACCAACATTGACCTTAACAAAATTCTTTAGTCATTATGCTTACGAGTAAATAGTATAAAATAAAAATGAAATGGCGCTCTACTGACGAATAATACCTTTAGCTAACCAGATTTATAAATTTTACCTGATACTTGGAGAAGACCAACATTGAAATGAATATATTGATTATTAAATTGAGTTGCGGCAAATTCTAAAAATTCCTTAATGTACTTCCCTTGTATTTCACCAGCATCTATAGTACTTTCAAATGGCAAGGTAGACATCACAACGTTGGCGGTTATGTCTGAAACAGTAAGACCAAGTTAGTTTATCGGCAGACAATCAGTTAACATATTGATTATAAATTATTACTTTTAGTTCTTTTCTAAGATTACCGATATTGGTAAAACACTGAAAAGCAATAAACGTTTCTTCAAAAGAATAATATTTTTTTAAATTAGCACAGCAATATACTGTAAAATAGTTACACCAAGTTTAATGGTGAATTACGAAAACGAACTAATTATTATTACAAAAGAATTTTTTCATTTCTTTAAGTGTTCGGATCCTAAAGTTTTATGTGATTTCAAGTTATTGTGTTTCTCTTTACAAAAGGTCTTTAATAACTATTTTATTAACAACTTTACTATCAATCATTCTTACTGTGGACTTAGGTTTTAAAATGAAAGCTCTGCTAGGTCGGCGATGTGCGAATTCTTTATTTATTGTATTTAGTAAAATATGTGCCCAGCTAAATTCTTAGCAGCATGTGATGAAAGTAATTTTTGATCATATTTATATTACGTATTCTGATTTTTATTTGCAGTTACTTATCGTTTTTGTATACTATGTACTTTCCAAAAAGGTAAATTTAATGGCATTCTAACGATTGAATAAAAAGGATAGAGTGAAACATCTATACATTTATATGACCTAATATTCTGAAATCCTAAAATAATGTGCTATTGAAGTCACCAAAAATATATATTTGAAATAAGAATTTGTCATATTTTGCAGTTATATCGAAAATGCTGTACACATATACCTTTATACATACATAAGCTTATGTAAATATGGAACTAAACGCTGTTAAAATAAATAATGATTATTAATTAGTGGAGAATAAGTTTTTGTTAGTAACCAAAAATCTAAACCGTCCAAAGCTTCAAATTACTCTAATAACTGAACAACAAACTCCTTAACCAGTATATTTAATAAACTGCAATGTTTCGAGGAAATATCTGTGTTTGTTATCAAGCATGAAAATAAAGCTAAAAATTACGAAAACCAGCAAACAAAGCAGCACGGTCAAATATTAATTTTTTTTAATTAAAGGAAGCAAAATGTTATTTAAATCAATAGAATTTTCTCCAATGTAGATTTTTCTATTGCATTTTATGTAACAGGTTTAAGTAGGTTACTTATTTCTTGCTGAGTACTGCCTGCTGTAGTTTCATACCATATTACAGTCATCGGTTTTTAGTTAAATGTTTCCCAGATTTAACAAAATTTTCATTATAACAAGAAAATCGCTTGGTGAAAATAATCTTTTCTTGGCAACATTATTTAATTCTTCAGGAGAAAAGATACTACAGAATCCTCTGGATTAGCATGGATACTTTTCGCATGTGTTTGATATGCTACTCTGGTTTAATTGTCATGTTTCAAATGATCTTTCAATAAACTATAGAGTTCAGAACCATCACCAAAATTATTTTTGTGGGCATTTAATCATAAAAGGTATATTACGGAAATCTCTCACATTGCTCATTCTCAACTTTGTAAAAGAAACGTGTTTGTTCTTTATTTCCGTTCTATAGAAGTCACAACAATATTTAATGTTTAGATGCTTTGCTAGGAATCCTTAAGACATGAAAACTACTATAGCATCACTAGGAAAATACATCCGATTGGCACGGGTCCGTGCCTAAAATGAGATACTAGCTGTTTAAAGCTTAAAACGTGCTCGTGAATTGTGCTTCTGGGAATTGTAGCCAGATTAGACGGTCCTCCATGCTCATCACGTATGTTTATAGTATTGCTGGACGATGTTCATTATGAACACCATTAAAACCGCCCAATCAAAAAATTCCTTCGCGTTGTTTAAGGGAAGGTCTTTCAAACGACAATTTTGGCATTGTATTCATCTTCGAATGAGCCCTCGTATGTTTGAGCTTTTTGTCTGATTTTCGTAAGCATCGTTGTAATTTATTCGCCTCTTTTAGAGTTACTTTTTATAAAGTTGTTACGTAAAATAAGCAGTTTTTGCTCATTCCAATTTAATTGCTCGAACTATTCGTTTGTGTGCTTCCTTCTACATTCAAAACTAAGAAAAATATTTATCTTTGTACAACAGTTAGCCACTGTTTAGTTTATAACAGATGCAATGATTCCTTCTAAATCTAAAAAAATACTCAATAAAAAGTACAATTGCGGTCTCCGATTTCCAAAATTAATAATACTTTTTTTTTCTAGGAAGGGAAAATCTTATTTTTATGAAATTTGGCAAAAATTGTACTTTCTGTTAAGATAATACAAAAAGTCAACACGCACCTTTTACTGCAGTTATGAATTGCTTACCTTCCAGTGTAAGACTTCCAGGTAAAATTTTAAACCTCTGGCCATTTTAATGAATCCAATAGTTAAATTATGTTCCTCAGTAACAACACGTTCATATTTTATATAAAATAAACTTCAATAGCGGAAAATGCATTAGGATTTTTATTTTCGTGTTCCATACTTTCTATTTTGTAACACGAAATCCACAAGCCTACATCCATAACTATGATTTAATTGTAAATTTAAGAATGAATATTGATATAGGAGTAACAAAAAACTATATATATGCCAACGTTAGTTTTTAATCGATATATTATTAACAAAATATGCCTTCGCAATTATTAGTGATATTTTAATAATACTCAGCATTTCATTAAATTGTCCACTATCCCTGAAATATAAGTTTGCATGAACACATCATTCAAAAAGTAGTCAGCACAGTATATAAAATTGCGTGATATGCTATAAACATTAAAATGTACGCTTTGTTGTTAAATATATAGCTACATAACATCTGCGTATTTACACACTACTATGAAAAACGACACATTTTAGTAAACTGAGAAATAACCATGTATCTATAACGTCCTTATGCGGTTATTTGTTAACGATGTATAAACAAGTGGTTTTAACTTAGAAAGAAAGAGCATATTCTTCATTGTATGCGATCGCTATCAAGTTTAAATAAAATACATATTTATAAAGATATTTTAATGGTCTTTACCGTCAAACAGACTAAAATAATATCATTTTTGGTTGAAGAATGAAACGGCAAAATTTCCATATTTTTGCGACTCAAACGCCTTTTCTGTATGACGGTAGCATATGTGTGTTTAAATTCAAGACAATATCTTAAACCTTTCAAGAGTTATCAAGTGAACAATCAACGATTCTGTTACAAACCTTTTCACCAAATTACAAGAACAAAAATTGTAGTTAAAATGTTAAAGTTGTCCTGTCAGCAACCCAGAATATTCCTTTTAAAAAAGCAGCAAGAAAATTCTTAAGGGACGCCACGTCGTCTCTCTATCTATGGTGATAATAAAATGCCTTTAATTGACCCGCTCCCAACGTTGCGTTTCTGATATACCTATGGTTACGAGAAGGGTATGAAACTATGGCAGTGATGCTTAAAAATTGTTAAAGAGAAAGGCAGCATGGAACACTCAGTACACATTTAAGACCGACGGTTGATTGGCAGTTTAAACTAATTTAACTGGGAAAAAAGTGCTTGAATAGACCTGTGGAGAAATGTATTTAATTTTTAGAAATAAAATATAACATAACCAAGAAATAAATCATTTACTCCGACTAGGTCGGTAATAAAATATCGAACATTTCAAAAGAATGAGTTGATAGCTGAAATTATGGATAATATTTACATTTAAAGAACCTTCTAAACAATTATCATGCCCCAAAGGTTACTATAATACCTCTACCAGATACGAATAAAGCTCTATTTAGGTTTAAATAAATTGACAAAGAATTGCATGTTAAACAATTCATATCTCTTCGTTATATAGCGATAGCAATACTGATTAACAATTGAAACCTAAAGTAACTAATATAAGCCTATCTCTATAAATATTATCAATATATGACGTAATCATGTAGAACAAATATGGGTTAAGATTTCTGCTAAGTTATGACCTTTACCGCTACAAGCTTGTTTGAGTTACGTATCCATGCAAATGAAATTCTTACGTTCCTAAATAACTGCATCAGCTTGATTAATATGAAATTTACAATTAAATGTTTAGAAATTTTTAAATAACTTGTAATAATTACTGGCATCGACAAAATATCTTACAAAGTTTTCAATAAGTTTAAAGCCATAAAATTTCAAAATCTATAACTGACAATTTTATAAGGAAGCCTAGTTGTATTTTTACTTAACAAACGCTAAAACGCGTGTGTCGATAACGACTGGTGTATTTATATTCTTCTGCACATAAGAAATTAAAATCGAAGTTTCGACGTTAATACTTGCAAATATTATTTACAAAAACACTGCTTGATTTCAACGAAATTATACGAATTACTACTGGATGTCGGTAAATAGTTTAAACTACCGTGTAACCAATTCTCCTTAATTGTAAAGCGTAGAACAATAATAACAGTTAAAACGTTATGTTTCGGATATTTACAATATAGTGAATACAATATATCAGAATACATAAATTGTAGCAGATGAAGGGGTGTTCATAAGATAGGGGAAGCTTTAGTTGATAGATTTTAAAAATGATTAAAATAATTATTAGTTTTAGTGAACAATTAACCCTACTTAGACTAGCAGGAAATATATATTTCATATATCCGGTAATAAAAAGTTGTTAAACACTTTGGAAATCTTTGAACTTTAGATGTCGCATTCAATTATTTTTGATAACTGCTGAGAGCTGCAATAACTTGGGTTCGTGTGGCAAATTAGAAAAAGGAGTAGTGATTTAATAAGATAAGAGCGAAGACGTGTAACGCACTTGATGCCGAAATTAGATACATCTTACCTCAACTATTAATAAACCAAATTAGAAGTGAATCTACAATCCATAACTTTAATTACTCCTTTATACCCTCCGGGGTCCTATAAAGCCATTGAGAAAGTTTGACCACTACAAGTGAGGGTAAAATTCCAGAGAATTGGATATAGATACGGAAATGGGTACAATCAAAACAAAAGAAGAGGGTGTACTTACACAAACGGTACTACGATTATGGGCAGTAAAAAAATTGCAGAAATGGTAATTCTAGGATTAGCAATCTTAGAGCCGGTTGCAGAAAAGAGAATTAAACTTATAATTCGGGATTTCCCGTCAAAATCCGGGTTAAACGTGAAAACGGGTTGCAAAAACTTGGTTTAAATTAATATAATCTGAATTCTATAAATCGAATTTATTTATATCGAATTGTGGGTTTTCAGTTGCATAAATCTATAATCTGAGATTATAGTACCTGTAAGTAGAGATTATGGTAATTCGAGGAATCGACGAATTAAATTGAGATTTCTGTGTTATTTATTGTAATTATTGCTAATATTCAAATAAATTTTTGTTGATATCGTATTCATAGAGGTCATAATTGAAATGTAAGTAATTTTGGATTAATATCACGATTGATAACTATCAAAATCAATTTCTAAAGATACCGTTATAGAATGTCCGATAGCTCTTTATCAACTCTCCAGATTTCAATTGCAATTTAAATTTCCTGTGGATGCGCATTTCCTGAACGGCCGAGTCTACATTGAAAGACGCATCTAAAAGGAACCAAGTGTTCATATAAAAAAAGTCTGGTGTGAGACAACACGCGACTTTCTTTTACACACATAGAAATTTCAATAGTGTCCACAAATGATTAGATTATTGTATCCGTTTATTTTGGAAACGATAATTGTAACAGTCATCCATCCAGGCTACTGCATAGGGGAAAAGCTGTTTAGCTCCGGAAATTTTCTCTGATAACTTGCTTCAACGCATTTTTTTTAGAAAAACTGTTAAGTTCACATAAAGAGGCATTAAATACATAATAACCGTAGCTCGTTTAAAAATAAATGTTATAGCTGAGAAAATCGCAAAAAAACTTAAAATTCGCAAGAATAAAGTAGCACTTCCGGTCATTCGATTTTACAAAAATTCTTGAGCTACGATGTGCAGACGATAAAAAACTTAAATATTCAATTTCGTTTTTATATCAAAGTTAGTTTTTGAGATGTGTTTTTCACAATAAATACGCCAAGTACTTCCAGTAACTCGATTTTCAAAAATTCATTATAGATATAGCTTGATTGATATAAAACAGAATGAAGTAGCTAAGAAATGTACTAAGTCTTAAAAAAATCGTTACAGCCGATTTCTAGAAAACCATGAAAAAAGAAAAATTTGGAAAATATTTAAAAATAACAAAAATAAAGTTGCACTTCCGCTTATTCGATTTTAACAAAATCCTTGATTTAGAATACGAAGGTAAGACCTGAAATACAAATTTTCATTTATTTAGGACTTTCAGTTTCTTTGTTATTTTATTCGCAGTTAATGGTAAGAATACTTCCAGTTACTCGTTTCACGGACATTTGTCTGGGAAATTGTCGTAACTATACAAAGGCCATTAAATTTCTAAGAAATACAATATATTAAAAAAAATCGTTAAAGCCAATTTCTAGAAAAACGCGAAAAATTAAAAAATGACAAGAGTAACGAGGTACTTCCGGTGACTGAATTTTAGTCAAATTATTGTGGTTGTGCGCGAGGGTAGATATAAACTTAAATATAAAATTTTGTGTATCTATGACTTTTCGTTTTCGAGATATTTTGTTAACACACACACACACACACACACATTCACACACACAAATTCACATAGACACAAACACACACACACACACCCACACATCAACATTCACACCCACACGCGCACACACGCACACACACACACCCAAACACCCACACACACACGCGCACACACACGCGCGCACACACGCACACACACACAAACTCGCACACAAAAACACACACACACACACATACAAACTCACAAACACACGTACACGCGCGCACACACGCACACACACGCACACATTCATACATACGCGCACACACTCGCACACACGCGCCTACGCGCGCCCACATGTGTCCACACGCGCCCACACTTGCCCACATGCGCCCATACGCGCTCACACGAGCCCACACGCGCAAACACGCGCACGGACGCGCACACAAGCGCGCACACGCGCACACACAGACACACGCACACGCACGCGTACACACGCGCACACACGCACACACACGCACACTCACGCACACACACGCACACACACGCACAAACACACGCACACACACGCACACACGCACACACACGCACACACACGCACACACACGCACACACACGCACACACACGCACACACACGCACACACACGCACAC
>JAHWXV010107761.1:0-11109 GCA_024586415.1 Phrixothrix hirtus
TGTTTGGTCGGACGACCGCTAAAAATAGTTGGGCGGACAAATATAGAACAAAAATCTTGGTTCTGCCTTGTTATCTATATTTACGCTCACATTTTTGTTTCATAAGAAATACTGAAGGAGTACGAAAACGTATTTCTCACATTCGGGCAAAACGCCTTGCAGAAAGTGCTGGGGAGAACGTTGCGTGAGTGATGCTTTCTTTCAGAACAAAATGTTCTTTTTTTGTTAGAATTGTAATCAAATAAATATGCGTGTTACTTATGTATCAAAATATTTTAGGATCACTAAATTCTTCAGTATCAAAGGTCCTATTCTAGGTGGGATTATGAAACTTAAAAACATTGATAGACATGTTATAGCAAGAATTAAATAATAAGCATGCGTAATACGGCAAAATAGGCGAAGTAGTATTTTGATTAAAATATAATCTGTTCCAGTAAACTATGGCTTGCATTTTTTAAATATGTCCAAAAGTTCTTAACTGTTTTTACCTACTAATTATATGGAATTCATTTCTTAGCTTTAGAAATAAAAATCTAACGAATTCGGGTTGGTTAATCATATAAACTGTGACTAACTTGAGATTAAGAGGTGAAGAATTCTTGGTCTTTAACCAAAGTGAGCTATTACATCATTAGGTATAAATCATGCCCGGGTAAAGGTATTCGATGAAGTGAGGTGAATTGTTTTTCAATTGTAACAAACATTTTTCCCAAATTATCGGCATTATTTTCAATTTTTTAAATTTTGTTTATTGCAAAATACCATTTAATGCGATCTTCTAAGGTCCTGGCCATTCATTGATGGAGAAGGTTTATACATTTAACCACCATTAAGGATTGTTTGGATCACTTACATAGACAACAATTTTTCGTGGAAAAGATGTTACTTGAAATTATACCACAGTTAAAATGTCCGATATATTCAGTAGTTCAATTTTATAACGGATTTACCGCACTTATGGCCACAAAAGGGCGGAATATCTTATGGTCCGAAGGTAAGTGATACGTGGTAAGTCGGGGATTCCCACGAAATTCGGAGCATGAATTTGGGGTGCGTTTTATTGTTCGAAAATATGGTATTTAAACTTTTCAAACCTATCAAGGTGCTTGCTTCTGTACAGAAGTGCGAAGACAATTAGTTTTATATTACAACCGTAATAAGGTACACGGCAAACAAAATTACTTTAATTTCTTTTGCAATGCTAACGTGGTTTCTTTAACAACTAGGTTCAGCCAACGTTTCAATAGTTCAGTAATTAACAACAAATAAGATGTTCGTTTTCTTTGAAGCTTAAAGATTGAACGAAAGTTATTTTCGAAAAAATCATATTACTTTTTTGTTCATTTATTTTTTGGGGAAAGGTCGCTTTAAACCGAAAACAACCTAGAACTGTAGGTGCTTACGTACCGTTTGCTAGATTTCAGGGTGCGGTTTAATATAGGCGTTTAGCTATGCTTGCGTTATTTAGAACCATCAGGACCTACCTATTAAGTCCCGCAACTAAATTTAGGTAAAGCTTATACAATTTAAACAAAACCCGCCCCGATGAGTCATATTTTAATTCAACATTTGTCTACTCAAATAGTGATTTTCATTTACTAGCAACAAGTAGGTATTAGTGATATTAAAACTTCATTCTCCCTATTTTAAATGCGGATATGATTGTGTTATGCATTAAGCGAAAATAATTAATTCATTATTTGGGGACAGACTAATTATTGAAGTTAATAAAATGCAAAATAGGGGATTATTTTGAAGATTTATTAATTAGAGCTTAATTTTAAGTTAGAGATGCCTTCTCATCATAATACTGATAATAAATGCAGAAATTGTTGTCTTTAGGATTTATCCAAAAACCCTGTCTTGCTCAAAATTGGGAAATCCGCATAATGCCATTTGAGCGGTAGCTAATAAGTAATTTTGAAGATAGACTAGAAAATGTTGACGCGTCCGGAATTATGGATAAATTAATTCACGTAATATAAAACTTAGTTTGTGCAATTTTTTGCCCTCCAACCTTTTTGTAGGAATATTTATCTATTTTATATAATTATTTACTGATATTCTAGTAAGCCCATGTTTTAGTAATTATGATAATTTCAAAAGATATTCACAGCATCGAGGCACATATATTATTTAGGTGTTTTAAGAATAGTTTCAAAATTTACGCCTAAACCTGTAACTAATAATTTATTTCAAGGGCGCTTCTAGTTATTAATAAAAATAACAGTGGGCTCTTCTAGTTATGTAATTACACCGATAATAAGTACCTGTCTTGAAAAAGCAATGATTACCTATTAAAATCTTGATTATGTTTTAATTTGATATACACATTTATTTATAAGATGAAATTTATGAAGCTAATAGAGTTGTTACAATTACTAAAAAATTTACATTTTACTGCTGTATTCAACAATTAATTAACCTTTAGACTACCGAAGTTATAGAGTGCAGAAATTTCCATTATTCTTATTTCAACGGTAAATTATAAGGGGTACCTGTAGGTTTGACAGATTTATGTGAGAATCATTATTACTTGTTTATTTGATTTTATTTGAGCTTATAAAGGTAGTCTTGCCTTTTCATAGGGGCGTTACAGAACTTGTGCTTGCAATTCGTGCCTGAAGCCCCATTACAGCCTGTTATTATCTTATTCACGATTTTCTTCTGTAATTGTAACGTACACGTTTACTTCTAAATAAAACAGAATAATAATAATTGTACTCGTAAAAACTACATGCACCGATAAGTATACATTTTAAGATATTAAGATAAATTGTTTTGTTAAAGTCATCAAATTATTTCGACAGTTTACTGACTTATAACCAGCAATACCAATTGTCAAGTCTAATAAACCATAAAATAAATTGTAGGATGCATTAAAGTAACCGACTTATAAATATTTAGAGTACAGTCTAAGATCGACTGTAGAATCTGACGGGAAGTGACCGCTCAACTCTAGGACCAAAGGGGCCCAAAGGTCGGACGGAGTACACGCCGCATGATTTATGGCTCTACCGCCGACTAAAATAGAGCCCTTCATCGAAGTGACACGTCCGGAATTTATACTGCAAATTCGAAATCGAAACACAGACTCAACAGATGATGCCTTAGGTAAATTTCTTGCGCAAATTTAAATCTAATAAGTACATAAATTTTATTAATTGATAATTAACTTACTTTGTCCCAAATGAACTCTTTTCATCCAAGGGTAGATTTGTGGTGGATTCTGTGATTGCGAATTCTTGGAATTATTATTGCTTGTCCCCGTTTTTTCTGTACTTGAAGTAGAACTTGTACTGGATGCTGGCGAAGATAGATTCTGTGAAGCCGTAGATGAGGATGTCGGCTGTTTCCCTTGCGGAGAAGTAGAAACAGACAGGGGTGACGTTAGACCAGACGTTTTTGAAGTAATAGTTGCACTACTACTATTTGAAGTTTGACTATTTGACATAGGCGGGGTGCTTCTAGCAGGTGCTCCTGTTGTACTTAAATCTTGAGGCGACGATACGCCAGTAGATGACGTAGAATCTGCATATTTACAGCTGGCAGTAGCATTTAAAATTCCGGGACTTGGAGCGCCAGAATTAGCATGATGTAAGTGTGTAGAGCTACCACTAAGTCTTTGTGGTTGCAACTGAGTATAATCTCCCATCGGAGGTTGTAATCCGTGTCCAGGAGCTGGTGTTGCATAAGGGTGTTGATGATATTGAGGGCCTACCTGAGGCGGAGAGTAACATGCAGGGGGATAACTAGAAGCAGATGCAGCATTTGGATTATAATAATCAGAACCTGGACTAGAGACTTGGTGAGATCCCTGCTCCGATGTGGCACCTGCACGTGGCTGTTGGCCATAGCACTGTGCTAAAGAGTTCACAAATTGGTACGAACTCATTATTTCATTCATTCAAATAAGTTTTAATTTAATTTACATATCTTAAAAACATTTAATACACTTCACGGTATTTAGATTAGTCTAGTCTAGTTAGTCAGTATAATTTACACGTAGTTACGTATTTTAAGTAACTCCTTAACATTAAAGCTATTAATATAATCTTTAAAACAATTCACAAAAACGGCACATTCACGAAATTGCACTACACATAAATACGTTCATTTTCAAAATCTCAAAACATTATATTTAAATTTAGTAATTATAAAATGACATCGCGACTGTTATGTTTTAGAGCTGTCGAGATACTGCGCTCAAGTGAGTCACGTGGAAGTTTATATGATAGTGATAGACATTCGCGTCGAGACGATTGCGGCGCCACAACTACCCAATCCCACACGTTGATTGGGTTTAGTGTACGAGGATGCGATTCTTTGAACATCTGGTTTTAGCGGGGTAAAGGGCAAACTAACAAAGAAGACGGTGTACTTTTGCATAGCGTGTAAAACAGAGATGGCTCGCAAGGTGGGGAACCACCTAAAGTAGCGTGTTTGGCGTGTTAAACTAAGCTAAGCGCAAGCGCTGGGTGGAGTTTTGGCGGGGAAAGAGGCGTTTCTCACAGGGTTAGAAATTGATAATTTGTTGTGAATTGTTTAAGATTTGATGCTCAGCTGAGCAGTTTATTCCTCATTGCTATACTCGGTGGCGCATACGGTTATAAGGTTTCTTATTATCTTATAAATATTTTAATAACTACCTAAAATTTTCTTTACAATTTAAACCGTCTATTTCATAAATTAAAAAATTTAATTAAAAGAAATTAGGAACACGTCATCTAAAAAAGGTCACCTTATTCTCAAATTAAAAGAAGTAATTTATTTATTTATAGCAATAGGAAACAGTTAATTTACATAATCACAGTTAACTTATCGCTATAGATGACGCTGGCATAAACGATTTAATAATCTAAGTATAATACACACTAGGGTCTTGAGTAAATTAATTTTAGGTTACCACTTGTTCACAATACCTGGTTAACAAGCGTGAGGCAGCAGTTGCTGATCGTAACTCATGGACCTACTTCAAAACTTCAGCTACCAAATAAATCATTATAAGCTAAGAACCGTTTTAAATATTGTCATAACGACTCAAATCGTATATTTTCTAGTAAGTAAATAAATTTTTATAAGTATTAATATAACATAAGATTAGGTTATTAAGCATTACGTTGGAAAAATAATAAAACCCAATTACCCAGCTTTAGTACTGTTGTATGATAAAAATGTTATTTATTATTTTTATTACTAAAACTAAATTAGTATTTTATAGCTTTGGTGCACACTTGATTAAATTTTCTTTAGAAAATTTAAACTAATTAATCATTCCTAGTAGTGCCATTTGTTAAAGCCTACTCATAAATACTTCTATTATTATTAAACTTAACGATCCGAAAAATTTTGAAATCGTAGTATAATTCCTGCCTCATTTCAGCTAGAAATATGCATTTCGAACTTTTGTATTAAGAACGGCACAATAGAAAATTTATAAAGACATTACTTTGTAGTAAGTTCCTACGCGATGGCCTATAACAATTTAAAATAAGCACATTTACAAATTTGAATAAAAAATTGCACAAAATCTGGGTAAGTTGCCGTTGGTGATACATGTATCTAAAGTCGTTTTCAGCCAATTAGTTTTGTGTTCCTAGCTTGGTCAAACGTAGCAGAAACCTGTGCCGAACCGCCTTTCCAATGCGTAGTTTTCAGCGGGCCGGTACAACTTTGCTCATACAAGTTTACTAGAATCTACTTGCAACAATATGTTGCGCTATTTAAAACTGTTTTTAAAGAAAAATGACTTTCTTAGCTAAATTTTTCACATATAAACCAAATCTAAATAAGATAAATATAGTACTGTCTAATTACGACATGTCAAATTATTTTGTAAGTCTTATTTAGACAGCTTGTTATCCTGGATTAATAAAAGCTATGTAACCTTCACAATAACCTCATAAATTTAAACAGGCATTCGTCCTATATTTAAGCGAGCGTAATTGTAGATATTGAAATTAGGGACATTTAGAGTATAACTTAAGCTTTCATATAATAAGACTCAGGCTTTGCAATTAATGTCCCAATATTTTTAACTCATGTGTACAAGGTGTTTTAAAAAACATACAGCATCTCTCGGAAAGAAATTTATTACCCAAAATAAGTGAAAAGTTCCTATAACATCCGTGCGGAAACCCTTCATTTTCGAGGTACAGTACGTTAAAATATTGTTATCAGACATTCTATGTTGGGGATAAGTTTTATGATACACTGGCAGAGTTTTCCTGGCATTTTGATTTGTTTTTCCGTATATTAACAACATATTAATTAATTCAGTTGAACTATAATTAATGAAGACCATTTGACAAGGCAGGAATAATTTAAAAAGAAACAATAAGAATATCGACAACTTTTTAAGTATTAAAATTTAAGAAACAGCAATAGATATTTTGCGACTTAAAAAGTACTTCAAAAGGGTAGAATTTTCACGTATGTCATAAAATTTTTGTTTCACAAAGTTTTATGATAAGATTACTCATCTATGCCCCCGTATAAAATTAATTTTATCTACTAAGCGAAACCTTAATCGAAAAAATATCAGAGACAAATTATGTAGCATATCTAGTTAGTTTCATAACTGCAATGTCAATATTTAAAAAGGTCAGTGGTGTACCTATTTTGCAAGGAAATATTGTACAATGATTGTACGCTCATCACTGGTACAGCTATCAACAGCTTTTAATCGTCGAAATATGCAGTGTTATAAGACACGCTTTAATGTTCATTGAAATAGATTGGAGTTGTTTTGAAATCATTTCATAAAAACAAAATGAATTTTATAATTTTAGCGCCATGTCTCGAAAGTGAATTGTTTCCAGACCCATATTTATAGAAACTTTCTTCTTATTTTTTGTTAATAAATTTTTCCTTAAGTGATGGTGTTTGTTTTTTAAAACACTTTGTATACATTGCAAGTAATTATATATTTAGCAAAATATTATTTGTTTAAAATTATTATTGAAGATTATGCAGACTTTCTAAATATGAAAATACGACAATATAGTTTTGCATTTTGTAAGCGCATTTCGTGTATTTTCAATTTCATTACAACATAAAGCAAGAAGAGCACTTTTGGGTGGTAGGATGTTGTTTTATATTACCTATTCTAAGGGTCACAAGTATAACTATAATTTAGTAAAATATGATAATCAATTGCGCGTTTATTTATTTATCCGACATTGACCGTGAAAAAATTCTTAGATTGTTTTTCAGCGAAGCCCAAACTGATAAATATGTTCCTTATTTTGAAAGAAGCTAGAAAAATTGTAATGTAACTGTGAGGCTAAATATTTCAAGTTACTCGTATATCTAACTAAAGACTTAGCTAACTTTAGTCTCGTTTGGAGGAGGTTCAAACTCAATCAAGCTCGGCAAATTTGTCACCTGAGAAAAATTTAAAAAGCGAACCTTGTTCTCGGTTAAAGAAGTAAACTTGTGGGTCCCGTGTCAAAACGATGTTTGGCACATCAAATTTCCGTGCTGGGAGTGGAACTCATCTATATTCGACAAAATTCTAGTAGACAAGGCGAAATGACGATAGTAGTAGAGAACTATAGAGTCAAAGGAATTTCCACATCCCGAGGCATCAGCTGCAAATCAATCGAACTTACCGAAATTAATTGCCAGTATATTCTTGATTAATAATTAAAGAATTTATTTTGTTAAAGCCATCTATAAAAGCATAGTGTTGCCTATAACTATGGTGAAAAAGAAATTACTCAAACTAGATAGTATAAAACTTACAAGTTATATTAATTTATAGTCAGGTGCAGAAATCGCGGTTACAATAAAATCCTAAACTTGCAATAGACATTACCAGTAGCGTGCTACAATTTTTAAATTGCACACGCTCATTACTTAAGTTTAGTACAACAGTGAAATCGATAACATGTCAGTACGACGAATTTTATCAGATCTACAAGAGCATCTGTTTTCTCAGTGGTATCTTTTGTTTCCGGTGCCCCTGAATTTTCTTACACTTCAGAAGTTGTAAGAAAGGGAAGGTTACCATCAATGAGCCATATAATTAGTAATTGCGTTCTACATAAAAAATTGGTTAACTTCAATTAATTAGGACTGCCAGAATATGTCTTTCAAAACAATCGTAAAATCATTATATATTAAGATTATTGATTACATATTTAATTTTTGGGCTACCACTAATTGACAGACTTTCTGTAAGTGGTCCATTCATAGCTGTAGGTTTCCACGAATGAAATAATAGGGCTCAATCAATGAACCACTCGAAGAAACTAAAAGTATGATTATATATTGTTTGGATGAGTGGCGTAGCCAGCGTTCTTTGATATGTTAGATTTTCAAATCTATGGCACGAAACTCAAAGGAAAATTATTAAAAGTTAGCAATGAGTTCTAATGAGAATCATGCCCGCAAAACTGCTAATGATCTAAGTCTGCGATTTTTATACTATTTGGGTACCATCGCTCCGAAATTCTCCGCAACTTAGAACACGTTGCAATTTTTCCCTACTATAATCTGTATAAAAATTCATACAATTGTTTTAAAATGTATCAAAAAATCTTAATATGTTCAGAAGTTATAGCTATTTGAAATACAGTATAACTCTGTTATAACGAACTTGTTCGTTATAAGCAATCGGTTCCTGCAAAAGAACTATTGAGAATGAACGTTAACGCACTAATACGAGCTACAAATTAAAGTCTAAACAAATTTGTGTAGAATCACGTGCAAATAATTTATCTTCAGTGGGATTCGCATTTCATCAGTGAGCGGAGAAGTAAGCTTGTCGCTTATTTAAACGGAACCGAAGCATAAAGTTGACTTTAAGTGAAAAATATATGAGCTACCGAAGACGATCAAAGGTCAGCTAAATTACCAAAAGTTCAGAAAAATATCTGTAACTCTCATGCAACGCGAAGCGCGACAAAGTGAAATCCTTTGCAGGAGATTTTACTTTGACAATTCCTGTTGCGCCTCTTCGCAATGCAACACTATAGAGATAAACGGATCTACATTGAAATACATTTAATATATCCCATGTAACATTGTTCTTCACGCTTTGCGGTGTGTTGCCGAGATTAAGTAAGCGGCAAGCTTTTATTTTTGACAATTTGAGTGATCTTCAAATACCTTTGGTAGATCCCGGAGGGATAAAACGTACGTATTTCATTTAAAGATATTTTTATGTAAACGTAAATCCACGCACAAGTTAGCGTGAATTTAAAAATTACGGTGCGCCGCACCGTATTTCACAAACAAATAAGCGATAAGCTTTACTCATGTGACAGAATTCTTAACGCGCATCCCCCTACATACGTTTGTCTAATGCAGGTAAATAAGTTTATTCATCCTCTTTGTCGATTAGTTCTCAAAATTAGTTAGTCTTTTCAAGTTAAGTTTATTATAAAAGATCATAAAATCTAATTTACAGTAATTAATGTGTTCATTATTTTCGGCGATCGTTATAAATGTATTCGTTATTTTCGGCGATCGTTATAAATGTGTTCGTTAAAAGCAATCGTAAAATGTACGTCAACGGGCTACATAGGGCCCACAATGAATATTTTTGCGACCCAGCCAACGAAACGTACGCAATAATAATAATAACGACCATGTTTTGCACAATGTTCGCATGTATGCAGCGAAATTACGCGCAAGCGCACCATTCTGCTTCCCAAGTTTTTATGAATATTGAAGTTTTATTTTGCAGCCCACTTAAACCTTTTTATAATGGCCTATGTAAACCCTTGAGTTTGTGATGCTTGATTGTACGTTAATAAATGTAAATCAATTAGGAACTTGCGATTTTATTCGTGATAAACAACCGTTCGCTATATCACGGGTTCGCTAGAGCAGAGTTATATCGTATTTTGTTTTGTCAATTCCATAATATAAACATTTAAAATCTCTATCACTACTCAATGAATTAAGATTTTTTATGCAATTTGAATTCCTTCGATGCACTTTTATGTAGATTAACGCAAGTGAAATAAATTACATTTTCTCAGCTGCGAAACATTTTTGGGAATTTTATTAAAATTGATTTACGAATTCTAAACTTGGTTGTCAACAATTTTACGGGCGTACTATCATTTGGTTTCGTTGTTATATTTTAATAATTTTCCTAGCAGTACCGTATAGTAAAAGTGGAAACCTAGCATACCAAAATGTCCTGTCTACGCTGATGTTTTTAATACATGACAAATAGAGCTCAAAATATGCAAATTTCATTATATTTAGAATAAAAAATTGAGTTTGAGGAACAAATCTTTTAGAAATGTCAGAAATTAAAACCTGAGCCTAATAATGAAAAAAATACTAATTTTTATTCGTTTCTAATTAGTATTCTACCAATTTATTATGAAAGTAATTCAGCAAATCTTCGATAATTCTTCAATTTTGTGGGGATAGTGCTAATGAGTTATAGAATATGACTATGATTTTATTACACAAGTGCATTTTATATGAAAATATGCAGGATGTCCAAAAACTAACGAGCATCACGAAAACTTTGGATACCTTATGAGAGTTGATGAATGATTTTCAAAAGCATATAGTTTTCGAAGTACATATTAACAATTATAGTATTAAGTCCAACTTTGACGCGTGCGCTGTTGTCTTTTATGAGTACTACCGATGGATATATCCTGAAGTATAAAACACGTTTGTTAAAAATATTTATTCTAGAAGATAAAGTTAGAAGAATTTTATATTACTTTACCTGACAGGTAAGTGAAAAATTTAAAAATTAATAAAAAGCGTATTTTCCAGTTATTCTTTTTTTTTAAAAAATAGTAATTTTTGGGGAATAATATTGTTACTGTTATTTTATTAATTTAATAAATAATTATGGTAGTATGAAACAACGAAACAATAAGAATCAATCAATATTATTAGACATTAAATATTAAAGTGTCATGGTCTACTTGAAATTGTTTCAAGTTACTTCAAAGAAAGTAAACAAGACCAAAGAACCTTTAACTATAAGCTCTCCTAAACAAATATTGCCTGTTTTTATAACCAGTATTAAATTACGGTAGTACATTTTTACGATAGTTCAATTCATACTCCATTACAACTGTATTAAGAAAATTAACAATTGTAACGATAGCAACTGAATTA
>JAHWXV010107801.1:0-14237 GCA_024586415.1 Phrixothrix hirtus
TATTTATTTTTCATTATTTGCGAACTTTGAATTAATACTGAATTTTATTATTATTAGCTATTTCTAATAATTTTATATATTTAAAATTTGAATCTTAGAAGAAATAATAATGTCATATATTCGAAGTTCGTCACAATACTTGAACGAATATTTTCTTACAGTGACTGTTTGACACTCAAAACTGCAAAATTTAGACGGTCGTTTCCGAGACTTGTCGTTTGAGAACTCACAGCATATAGTTGAAATAATATTTTCGTATGGTAACCTTTTTACAGTTAAAATTGCAAAAGTTAATATATTAAGGTTTAGATCTGTCTTTTGAATACCCGCAACCTATACTTCAACGAATATTTTCTTATAGTGCCCTTTTAACAATTGAAACTGTAAAATATAGTCTGTTAGAGTCTAGACCTGTCGTTTGGGTACACACAACCTATACTTAATGAAATATTTCTTTTGACAATCAAAATTGCAAATTTTAATATGTTAAGATCGAGACCTGTCGTTTGAGTACCTATACTTAAACGTAGAATATCTACAGTTCCCTTGAATTTCAAGAGTTAATTGTGCGCCGGCGGCGTTTACCTGGATTTGACTGATCTTGGCTGCTTTTGGAGACATGATTTTTTTTGCTGTAGGGCATTCTGGCCGTAGATTCCTGATTCCTCTCCGTCCCCCGTGGCGTCTGAAATTTCTCTATGGCTAACAGATACAATTTTTTGCAAGCATGCCATCTCTTCCACTCGATAACAGAACAATCTGGGTCTTTTGTAGCATTTTTTATTTGTGTGTTCTTGTTTTCCGAATTTTATACAGTTCTTTCTAGGTGTGAATTTTCGATTTTCCCGACCGTTTAAGTTGATGCTTTAAGAGGGAATAAATTTAATTATCGAACGGGTGGGGTTTATGGATTTCTAAGGGGGCTCCTTCTCATTTTGGGGTGGTTCATCGCCATAATGCGGTACGTATGCCACTTCCTTAGAGGCGTTGGGCTAGCGTTGGGTGGATTCTTAAACGTTTTGGTTTGTGACTCCCATCGTAATCTAGTTTACAACATTTGAAAAATATCTAAGGTGTATGTAGGTTTTATAGTCCGACCTTAGAATTCTGTATCACCATTATATTTTATCTTGCGAAGCTATTATACTGTCTTCACATTAGCGTTTGCAAGGATGTAATATAGTCACGTATCTTCTCATATGGGTCTTGAATTCGCTTACAAAGCTCTTCTTTGTACCGATATCTATATCTCAGGGATAAATAATTGTTGAGAGCTTTGGTAAAGTCATCTTTATTATGCCTATACTATAGTATAGCTTTATTCTATAATAATTGTGATATGTTCTGGAATAAATCTTAACCATTGACGTCGAAACAGCTTTGCAACTTTTGATTCTTTCTAAGTATTGCTGAATTCGTCGAATTTTAAATTTCACTTTCTTATAGTGGTTGCTACATGACCTTTCGTGTTTCAACCCTTCCGTAGCTGGTACGAATTGGATCTATGCATTTTCTTTACTAATTTTACTTTATTTATTGATTATTTTGTTTATTTTATGTTTTAACAACTTACAGAATTTTTCCAGGACGGGAGAAAATTCCGCAAGGTTTTCGATAAGTATTTAGGTCAATTACGTTACCTTTTGTGTTAAGCTTTTTATTTGTAGAACTCACTGTGAGGATTAACTCAAATATTGAATAATTAGCATTTAGAGAAGTTAACGAAAACTTTAAGCGAAGGCGTTGAGAGCCCTTTTGATGAAGTTAAGGGTAAAACTTTTGTAGTAGTTGCTAAGGGGGGTAGCTTTAGAAGAAGCTATTGAGAAGAGCTTTTGCGACTGTTAGCGAGGAAGTAGCTCTTTAAAGAAGCTAGCTGATGATTTTTGTAAAAATCAGCTCGCAAACCTTTATTTTTATTTGTTTATGTGCATCTCATTTCTTTATATTAAGTATTTTACAACTCACACCGTTATATTGCTTGTTTACAGTACTTCCTTTGGGCACCTTCTGCAAACAAGTTACTGTATATTTATATTTCATACGTATGTATTTGATTGCGGCACTTATAACGAATTTTATTTATCGGACTTCAAGTTTTGTATTAGTTTGTCGGACATTTCTGGCTTTTCGAGTTTATCGAGTCTTAAATTTTAGTTGCCATTTTCTCTATGGCTACTTTAGCTATCGTTTCAACTTTTTGAGCTTCGCATTATGCCGCTACTTTTACTGATACCGCCTTTGGTAATGTCGATTCCTATTACTTGGACGCCATTTTCTCTACATCGCTCTATATGGTCTATCCAGCTTGTTTAGCCCCACATTATGTCGCTATTTGCTCTATGAAGACTGTGTGGTTAGGGATTTATTTATATTTTATACGCTGTTGTTATAGATATATTCGCTATATCTAAAAATATGTTCGGCCTTTCAGCGTAGCTCACGTCGAGGATTTACTTGTCGTGAGTTCGGATATGACATTATGTAAGATTTACAGGGGGCATTTTAGGTATGTCCAGTCTTGGAAACAGTCCATATATTTACAAGAGCTATTTTCAGGGAATTAATAGTTACGAAAGCATTGGAGGCTTTCATATGGTATTTCGGGAAGAGTTTATATTTATCTAACCGACTCTGGGTTAGTTATTTAGACATGGAAAATTGTGAGAGTTCTGATTTGCTTAGAATTACATGTGCTTGTATATCCTTATCAAGTTTTCTAAGAATCCCCATTATGAATTTCCTACTCTCTTAAGAATTATACATATTCAATAATATATATCAGCTATGCATAACTATTACACGTATCTAACTTATAAATTGTCAGCATTCTATTTGACAAATGTTTTCTTAAATATTTCATTTATATTTCTAATTACTAGAGGTCCTTATATGTATCATTCTTAAATTAGTTCATATTATTTACATATCAATTTTGTGTAGTTTCTTCTTAACTAATGATAGTATGGCCATTTATCAATTGACGAATTTTGATATTTTATTTTCAATTATCTGCATTCCTATTTATTTTGTAATCTTTCTATTAATTTGTTTAATTTGTTGAATATTTAATATTACTCTAATTCCTTATATCTGCTTAATTAATTAACTTTTTTTTATTTAAGCGACTTCAAATTAATACCTTTTATTTTATCTCTTCGTTTTCAATTTAGTTGTATAAATACTAAAAGGAAACTACGATAAAGCTTTAATTTGGGAGTTCGTTACAAAACAGAACACAAAATGTAACAGTATCTTAAATTACAAAAGCCAAATAATGAAGTATAACATAAATAAAATATAGAAGAAGATTCCTCCTAAAAATGACACGAATTTTAAAAATTAATTCAGCACAAACGAAAAGCCATGAAACTGTAAAATTAACAATTCTAAGGCTTTTCAACAAAAGATTTTTGTAATCTAACTAAATAGGCAAAATATAAAAGTTTGCATTTTCAACCAGCGTGACACAGTACCAGCACACCAATGATTTCGCCCTATGTGGGGCTCATCAGTGCTGGGTGGGGCTGTACACACTAGTTCAAAATGCAAAACTTCCTTTTAAACACATTAACTTGTGTGGGTGTCGATCCCAAATAATGGTAGAGCCATCTACCCACACAGGTTAATGTGTTTAAAGGGAAGTTTTGCATTTTGAACTAGCATGCACAGCCTATGACATTAGCAATGCTTGTTTATGTAAAAAACCCTCAGTAATCGTATTGATTCTACTTTCTATTATCCAAGCAATGCTTTGTGATTTGAAAGAGCAATAACTTTATAACTTTTTGCAAGTAGGAAGGAGCACAACTCAAAGTAATATTAAAACTGTCAGAAATATGTCTAGATGTTTCCTGGTTACTCAAATACCACTAACTAGTAAAAACGTTTTTTTCAGGAGCGATTTTTGTCTCTGCCACTAGAATGAGTACGTAGAAAATTTGATTTCGCAAGTTGTGCTGTAACAGAAAAAATAAAATCTGAACAAATTCTGTTTTAGGTTTTGATCTCACATATTATAATGTCTACACTGCTGTACGTAGTTTTCTTGTTATTTGCTCTTTACATTTAAAATGATGGCGTGATTTAATAAGCTCCTGTTTTCGTTGTTACACATTTTTAGAATTTGAAAAAGGTTTTGTTTACATACTTTAGATTCATACACGAAACTCTAGAATAACTTATTTCACGTTCTTTTCGGTGCAGTTCGGAGTAGATGCTCGTTTTAAGCTGTTACAGTGTCTGGAATACTTGAAAAAAAGCACTGTTAAATTTAAGTTAAGAATGTTTATCTTCCAAAGATTCAAATTTGTGGCATCACATATTTAAAGATAGTATTTTATTCCATACATGTTTAAGAATCTTATCGAATAAATGAAATTGCTATAAAATGCTGCAATTTTAAATTACGCGAAAAATAATAACCTTCAAAGTAACATTCTATTTTAAACACTTGTAAATAATTTAGCAATATTTTAAAATCAATTTACCATTTTTGAAATTGCTATGAACTACACTTGATACGTTTTCATTGTATAATTGCGCACCAGTGTGATCGGTAATGCAGCCTTAAGTTTAAAATAGGTTATTTTTAAATGCAAAGGATGACTTAAAAAACAATTAAAGTATCTGCCTGAACTAGTAGGTTTAATATACCATTCAATAATAATTTTATTATCACTAATAATTGTAGTATCCAAAAATCTGGTGTGAAACAACACACGATTTTCTCTTAGGCATTATAGATATGCAAACAAAGTCCACAAATAGTTAAAGCATTATTTATTTTTATTTTGGGAACGCCAATTCCAATGGTTACCCATCCAAAATAATGGACATACAAAACTCTGCTTGACTCCAAAGATTACCTTCAATAATTCACTTCAATCAATATTTTCAGAGAAACGGATCAGATTGTGTAAAATAAAATCATAGGCCAATAAATGTGGCAAGTATAGAAAAAATCGTTACAGTCGTTTTATAGAAAATCCAAAACCTAAAAATTACAGTAATTGTTTTTTCTGAATTATTATTTTTGTGGTTTTAGGGAACAGTTCAAAGGTCCCATTTTGCAACAAAATATTTCAGTAATGAATACAATTGATAGAATAAAAATAATTAGCATTTAAATAATTTCAGTTACGAGAATTGTTATTTATCATTTCCTTATTCTAATTTTAATTTATCGATATTCTTTCTACATCACTTTTATTACCACTGGAAATGTGCAAGTACTGAAAATTTATATTTTTTAAAGCTTTGTTTACAGTTGTATTCGATTAATGAATTAGAAGTATTAGTGTTGCAATAATTTTGAGTGATATTAATAATTTCACATGATCCTAAATTATTAAATTTATAAATGTGCAATTTTTTACATTTTAATACATCATTATATAAACTGAATGATTGAAATATTATTACAGTTCACGTAAACTAAATAAGTTTTAATATTATAGTTAATACAGATTTGGTTCGGTTACAAATATGTTTACCTAATGATATGTATCAATACTAAATAAATACATTTCTATGTTTTAAAACTAATAAACGGCATATGATGTTATACAAAATGCATAACAAATCTACAAACATTTACAAATCCAATATTTATATGGGCTTAAGCTTAAATTTTCACTTATATGACTTTATTTAATTTTAAGGCACGCTAGATAAATTTATATTTAAATATAATATGTACTAAAATACCAAGTATTCAAAAAATATTTCAATTGTAAACGACTTTAGTGACTTCAGTGTATGTATTTTATTTTAAGTTTCAAAGTAAATAACAATTAGTGACATTTGTGTTCAAATTTTACATTTGAACATTATCCAACGCTTAATTAATCATTTTTAATCTATTTGACATGTTCATATTTTTAAGGTGTCTTATTTTAATTCTAATTTGTTGATAATTTTTTGGTTATAAAATGCCCCATAAGGATGAAATACGTTATATGTTGTAGATATTCATAATAAAAACGTTTTGTGGGTATTGAGCATTGGCCTAAAATAGTAGTAGTAGACACCACCCAAAAACAAATACAAACAACACACTACAAAACATACATTATCCTTATTTGTGTTATGTAGCTTTTCATGGTGAGGAGAGAGATAAAATATAACTGGTAGATAATTGTTAAAAATATTTACAATTGAAGTGTAATGATGGCATTTGTGGTGAGTGTAGTGGAGTATTTTTGCAAGTTGTTGAATTAAAATAATTATAATTTGTAATAAAATAGTGTGTAAAATAATGTCTAAGTATGCTGCATTTAAATGTGACAGTGGAGCACACGAGAAACGTCCAGGAATAACAGTTAATGTATATTTTTTAGGTGAAAAATTAATGATTTTATTTAATTTGCTCTATAGTATAGCAAACAAACTTTTGTTATAATGTAATATAATAAGTAAACTAGCGGTTAAGGTGCATTTTATGAAGAAAAGATATATATTTAGGTAATGCAAATACATATTGTGGCCACTATGCATTTATTAAATTGTACAGGACCGTATCTCAAAATTATACTACGAAGAGAATTGCTGCATTATTTTGTTTCCAATCATTTAGTGACTATTGATTCATATATTCACAGCTAATTACACAGATATAATAGGTATATTTTGAAGTAAAACAATTTATACTGAGGTTTTAAAATTATTTCATAACATTAAAAACACATTAATCCCACCGGCGCCCTCAGTACTCTACAATGTCATATCTACTACTATTATTTTAGCTCAATAGCATTGAGTGTAGAATTTTTAATTTATTATTTAATCATTATACTACCCATTGCGTGTATAACGAAAACAGACAAAGATTAATGATTTTAGGTGTAACTCTAAAAACGTAGAAATGCAATTTAAAAACTCAAAATGATACCTCGGGCTAAAATCTACGTTTAAAGCTCTAAAGTCGCTGCAACTGAAAAACTTTTTAAACGCTCGTTATGCAACAAAAACAATTAGACAGTCACCATTAATGGACTGTGAGTATCATTTAAAATAATCAGTTTATATTTTTATGTGTAAAATGTTATTTAAATAAGATGCAAGGCAAATTAAATACTTTATTTAGATGATGATGATGCATACCAGGAAGGCATCCATTTTTGTTCTTTATATAATTCTTTATATCCTACTTTGTTCCTTTCAAATTCATTCAACTGGTTGCTTTTATCGGAACTATATCGCGCTTCTAACCTTGCAAGAACAACAAAAGAGTTATTCTCCCCATGTTCATCTTCTCTTTTCCATCTATCCGTTGATTTAAGTACTGGTTGTGACTGTAGCGAAGGGCGAGGAGTATAAGCTAAATTTTCTACCATAACTGGACTTCCGTAGCGTCTTCTGGCTCTAGCAACTCGTGCTCTTATATTTTCTTCATTAGATCTTCTCTCCGTCTTAGCTTGCGAACTATAATATTTACTTTTAGTACTAGGATTAGGCACCTTAGGACCGAATAAAGACGTTTCGATTTTTGAAATATTTTCTTTACTAGGGGCTCTTGAAGATGGCTTAGGAATTGGGGATAAACTAACATGTCGACGAGTGGATTTCTTTCGTACTTTATCATTTGTAAGAGAAGGTGAATTTTGTTTTGGTTCAGATATAGCAGCACTACTTTCGCTTATGATCGAGGGTGGTACTCTGAAACAATAAAATTTTATAAAATATTTGAAATATAACTCAAAATAATATAAAGTGCTACTAATAATTGCCTACTTCCTTACGCATTTGCTTCGTCCTCCTTTGTAGCAATTGATGGACTAGATCTTCCGTCAAAAACTCTAATCGGTTGTATTCCAATATTTTCTATTGGACGAGGTAAGCGTTCAGCTCTTTCTCTAGTAATATAATCTATGTAAGCTCGGCGATATTCAGGTTGGCATTCAAAGGGTCCCTCTAATTTTAATTCAGTTTGTCTTTTTAAAGGGCGTGTTTTAGTTCCTTTTGGATGCTCTATAAATTGTGCTCGTTTTTCTGTTGTGTTACTTAGCTGAAAATTAAATTAAATTATACATGTCTAACGATTAATATAATTATACAAGTAAGTTTAAAACTATTAAATTAATATCGCTAAAGTGAGAAAATAAAAATACATATGTCAACACGCATATAATTAACTCAATAATTACAATATTTTAAGAATAGCGTGCAACAAATAATTCTGTTTTAAACAGAAACTGATTAATGTTAGAAGGTAAAGTTGTTTCTACCAGATATCTACCTATATGCTAAAATAAACTTAAATTACTCACGTTTCCTTCGTTGCGAAGGTGGCCTTCGGGTTTTTTAACACAAGGTCGCTGTCTAGGGAAATCGACAAAAGAACTCTTGTATTCTGGAGTGCCTTCCATTTTCCCCGTATTACTTAAGTGATTTGTGGACCGTTTTCGTTTCTCGGGTTCATTTTCGTTCTTTTTAATTCCAAACTTTCCATATGCATCTCTATAAAAATTGACGTAAGCATTCCTATATTCAGGATTCATTTCAAAATTTCCTTCTAACAATAAGTTGTTATTTGCCTTTCTCATCTCGGTTTTCGCTACTGGTTTTTGAATAAATTGCCGTTTACTTTCTGTTATAATCTCCATATCTCCTTCCGGTTTAAGATTCCCTCTTGGTCTTTGTTGAAAATGCCTTTCAATTTTAGGATGTTCTACAAATTTTTCTTTATATTCAGCACGTTTTACAACTACGTCGTTACCTAATGTAAACTTTTTATTTGTGTCATAACCTCTTAGAAATGGAATAATAGGATGAATTTGATGTTCTACGAATTTTTCCGATTTTTCACTTAAAGTATCAAAATTGCCTTCCGTTTTTAAGTTGTTGATGGGAAATTTTGGTTGCGGTCTCTCCACTTCTTTGTATTCAACGAATGCTTCTCTATATTCAGGTTGCAACTTTAAATCTCCCTCTAAATGCAAATTCGTATCATGCTTAGTAAGTGGTGCTCGAGATCGCGTTTCAAATTGTATAAATTTATCTCTTGTTTCTGTTGAAATATCCAAAGTACCTTCTAAATGAAGATTGGTGTCTTTTTTAAAAAGAGGTGGCCTAATTTGATATTCATATGGAACATACTTATCCCTATTTTCAGTCTTTGTCTCCATTTCTCCTTCTAATTTTAAAGTGGTAGGTTTTCTACTTACATCTGTTCTACCAGTAAGTAAATAAGTAACAAATTTTTCGGCATTTTCGGTATTAGTGTAAAAATCACCTTCAAGCTTTAAATTAGTAGGTCGTCGAAATAAAGAATTTCTTGCAAAATGACGACGTCCTTTAGAATGTCTAAAAGTATTAAGTATTAAAGTTTATTCAAAGCATTACGTACGTATAAAGAAAAGTAAGATTCGTGACCGTTCCGGTCAACTTTTCAACTGCTACTGAGAAATTTACATTTTCGTTTAGGCTAAGTTATCTAGGGTGAGTTTATTAGGATATATGCGAAATCGATATTAAACAAAGAATAACGCTAAAAGCTGAAACTATATACCTATAATTAAAAGTACGTATTAATGTAACTTACTGCTCATCGTCACTTGATTCATCCCCATTTTCAATGTCCATATATACACTATTAAGTAATTCTTTAGGTCGGCTACTAATTGACTTTGAAACAGGATATTCTATAAAAACTTCATTATATTCAGGAGTAAAATCTAGGATTCCTTCTGGTTTCAAGGAACCTTCGGGCCGCTTCGTCTTTTCTTAAAAAATGTTTTTATTAAAATAAAATTTAAAATACAATTTATACAAAAATCCTACCAATCACATTTTCTAAGGATGGATAACTATGAAATCTCCTCTTGTATTCAGATTTGATCCTCTGAAAAGAGCCTTCTTCTAATTTTAAGTTATCATGAACTTGCAAAATGTCTACAATTGAGAATTATATTTTATCTGTCAAGTCAATTTACCTACTTATTAATTGAACAAACCTGGAGGTTTCTTTTTTCTGTAATGAAATAATTCATCTACGGTTATCCCAGGAGGGAATCCTTTATTATTATATAACCACTCTGCCGTAGCTGTACTTGAATTGGATAAGGATAACTTCGACGAACTACTTTTCCTGCACAAAAAATGTATTTTTACTTTTAAAGGAATAAAATAAAATTGGTGAAGAAAACTGTAGTATCTCGAACTGTTAAGCAAATATTTTTAAAAATTGATACGCGCCTTATAAACATAAAATCTATTAATTTTGCAGACTTTTTCAATTAACGGCTAATGTATTAATGCAGTTATATATCTTAAAAGTAGGTAGACTTACGCTGTTATGATCTTTAGCGTGTGCAAGGATCTAATCTACTATATTAACTACTAATGGTTAATGGAGTCTGCCACTCCATCCGTTGTTAAACATGCAATACTTACTCCAAATGAACGATAGATATTCCGATCACTTTCTTTTCTTATTAGTGATTTATTAAAAAAGAATAATAACCAGTAATTGCTTATAAAATTATGTGACTAAAATATATAAAAAGAAGTAACCTATAATGATTAAAATGATTTTCTAAAATATATATCCAATAATTAAATAAAATTTTGATTTTAAAGTTTTTATCAATTTTATAACCCAATCGCAATTAATTAACCAGCCAGCGAGAAAAAAAATTATATAATACGTTTCAAAATAAATTACAACGTGACTCTGAAATAAATTAATTTTTAAAAAATAGGTAGTCAGTTATTTTCAACTGCTGAAAATTTTTATCTACCGAAAATACAATGTTTAGAATTTATTTCACGGCGTTGATACTCCTCCAAGCATAACATCAGATCACCCATCCACGTACCTGCTGAGGAATTGTTGCCACTTGATCTTGAATCCTCTCTTTCAATTGCTACAAATTGACTAAGACTATTGTCGGTAACAGTTCATCTTCCTCCTTCTTGAGATAGGTTATCTTGGTAACAGCTCTGCGGCCGCATTTTCTTTGGGTTGCTAAAGCCATCTTGTTACAGCCATATTGAAGCCACCACGGTTACATATCATTGTTCTAAAGTGCACGTTCCAAGTTCTCCCGAAGAATTCCAGAATATAGAACAGCAGTTATTAGGGCACATCCGGAAACTTTCTCAAAAATGGATAGCCCAATGATTTCCTGATTTTTAGGTATGCTGAAGTTTCAATATTTTCTTGCGGATTGTCGTTAGGCTATTAGCGATTATAAATAACTATGCCTGATCATAAACTCGTTCAGATGAGAATATGCTTTATCGCTAAAAATAATATTGAAATCTTTAAAATGCTCCAACGTTTTTACTTTCAAAGGTAAGTTGAAGAAGGTAGTGAGTTTCCCCTACGCTTACGCTAATTTCATATTATACAGGTACAACTTCATGTTCTTTTTTAATATTCTCTACACACTTAATGAGTGCAAATTTGAAAAAATAGCTTCTTTGCACGCCGACCTCGTTGAGCGACATGCCACAGATTTCCGAACGTGTTCGACATTCTCCTTAATTTTGACGATCATGTGGCGCTCAAGAGAACTTGAAACATCTTTACCCATTGTCCATAAAAACGGTTGGGAAAGAATAACGTCAATTATATAATATATTGGTTTGAATCCTCTATAATACAATTTAGGGATCGACGTCTAATTAAAAAATCACAAATTAAGACATCCGAGCAGTAAAAATCGTGTCAGTGATAATAATCCGTATATTGGAGAAAATGATTTATCCTTTAATAAAAAAGTTCCTTTAAAAAACTCCACGGCTAATTTAACAAGAAGAAATTGTACATTATTCTGTTCAGTAACCGAAATTGAATGTATTATCCTTGAGAGTCTGTGCTTTTTCTACCATTACTAGAATTTTATTAATCATAAGTAAATTACGAAATGTAAGTTACACGTATTTCAAATTCTGATTGTAAATATGAAGGACCGACAAACCTAATTTTACAATTTTGTAATTAATCTTGACTACATAAAACATAAAGGTTTTCTCTTATGCTGTTTCACTTTGCTGTATTTGATAATTTTGGATTTTTGCAATATTGTTACCTACAAAAACTTGATAGCTTGTTGGATTTTAGCGTAACCAATGGAGTACAATTTGTAAGTTACACCAATAGAGAAGTTAATGTTAAAAATAATGTTCCTCAAATAAACCAACAACTAGTTACTTCAAAATGTTAATCAAGCAACTACTAAAATTTTAACAGCTCCTACTTTCGCCTCTAACATAGTAATGTAACATATATGTGACCTTTCCAATCAATAAAGTCACATAAATTATTACAAAATATGTGTTCTTCGAAACATCAATAGTTTCGCAAAGTTCAATCAAATACTGATCATTATTTGAAGGAAATCTCTGAAATTTTAGATCATTTACGAGTTTTGATTTAAATTATTTTCGTTTGAAACATATCTCGAGGGAAACCTCTGAATTCTGGTCAAGGTTTAGAAACCAAAGATTGATATGAACATTGAATTAGTTGTTACCGTTTTTGTAAAGGAATAAAGGTTCAAATAAATCGTGAGCATAATCTAAAGTAAACAACGATTCACTAAAAATATAAATAGATGTCTTAAACGTAGACTCTCACGTAATGATGTCCATAAATTATTACAGGAAGAAAAGTCAGTAAACCGTAATGCATAAATATTTAGATTAATTTTATTGAATTCAAAAGCGGTTATATACAATTAATTCAATAATAAGTAATGTAAACCATTGAAATGTCAACTTATTTTATAAGTAATCTCTGAATAGTATAAAATTATTTAACAGCCAATGGTTCACAAACGTGACAATTGATAACATTCTACATTTTAGTAACAAGAAACAAAATGTAGAAATGTCAAATTATTTACTTTATTTGAGTTCATAATAGTAATTTATGTATTAAGGGCATAATCTAGGAGATTATGACTCGGGGGAATGATTAAAGCCCGACGAAGGAGTTTTATTATTGTTTTATTCTATTTCAGCTTTTAAAAGATATGAATGAGTATTTGCGGCAAAATTGTGTAAATATTGTCGATGTGAACATTAGTGTTGTGTAGATATTCGACTATGTATTTTGACATTGTTAGGGTTACTACCATGGATACTGTTTGTTTATTAAACAATTAATTTTTTGCAAAACGCTTAACGTAGAAGTTGAAAACTTGCATTCCACAGTAATTTTAAACGAATTTGAAGTTCAATAAATAATTTATTCAATCGTTACCTAGCAACTTCTTAACAATTCTGTGCCATAAAGGCCGAATTATGGCCGCATTTGGTTTAATCAAAGGTTTAATCAAAATTCCACTTTTAAGGTAGGAAATGCCGAATCTACATTGTAAAACATTAGCACTCCACGTGTTTGAAATTAGGAACCTCTAACTAAAAGCAAATCACCCAAAAGGTTGGTTGATATATCTAACATGAGATATCTAAACTGCAGCTAAAACTATTAGCTGTTAGCAATAGGTACTAAAAAAAGGAAAAGCTATAAAGAGAAGTTATAGCATTAGAAATTGATGGGCTATCTTTCAATATACCAACTAAAGTGTTAAATATTACAATCGCAAATTAAAACAGTAATAATTAAAATACATCAAATATAAAATTTAAACTTGAAACGAAAGCAATTCTGTGAAAACGCTTGCACCTGCTCCAGATGTAAACAGCCGAGTGAATATAGATAGATTTCTCAGAAATCTGGGTTAAATTTATATAGGAATTAACAACAACAAACTCTAAGTTTAAAAGACATTCTAAAGAGAGAAAACCATAATAAAACCGAATTAAAGATCAATTTAATTCCTTTCATACGTGAATTTACTACAAGGATTTGAACTACAAACAGGTTTAGTTAGTTCACACCTGTGACACCATCTATTGCGTAGTTGTGCCTTATTTAATTGATTTACTATTAATGTTGGATTGGACGAGGGGCATGTTTTTTTTCTAGGGGGCAGCGGCCACATAATAACAGTATTCGGTAACTTGAGATTTTAATGACACTTTTAGCTTTCCCACGAAATCTAGCTCAGTAGCAAAGCGGTAGAGTAGGGGACGTATGGTGCAGCTAATGGTAGTAAAAAGTTGTATATAAGATGTACTTCTCGGTATATACCTTCTGGCTTGAATTAAGTCGACGTCTTCTTAAGATAAAAATAAAGTAAAGTAGAGAATAAGTAGGGCGCCAGTCGTTCACTTTTACAGTCACAAGGAACACCTGAACGACAAGATGTTCACTTAAGATAAAC
>JAHWXV010107880.1:0-11083 GCA_024586415.1 Phrixothrix hirtus
TTACTACTGGATCCTAGTAGTTGTGAGTCGTATATTTCTATATTTGAATTATACACAACCTCTATAAATATTAATTCCATTTTCTTGTTGCATGAGAGTTCTCTGTGACACAAACGTGTAACTTATTTCAATTAAAAATACTTTCATGCTAAATATGGATTCATCGCGTCGAATCTAATTATTTTCTAAAAAATTCGGACCTTCTTGCATTTTTATGATCATAAATTCACAAGATTCGACACGATTGCCTGGATCTTCAATATGTAAGACTTGAATTGAACATAATCTAAAACCATGCAGTTTATGTTATTTAAATTTTTTTTGAAATGAACTACGAGAATGGTTACATCGCGTTGTATCGATCGAATTAATGTTTGCTGAGTTACTGCAAAACAGCTTGGAATATTAACTTCTGTCACATCATCTCTTGTGACGGGTTTAGGTAATGCCAGTGGCTTTTTAACTTGCCCAAAATTCCTAAAGTTTGTAACGATTCTATTGAATACATTTTCAGTCTTGGAGTTTACATGACGAAATCTTTCATTAATTGTCCTACAAGTATGGCTAATTATTTGATGGCGTTTTTCGTGAACAAAAAATAAATTTAACATGTTCGAATTTGAATAGCTCCTCTTGCAAATTATGTATTAACAGTTCAATCAATTTCAGAAAAGCACCAAACACAACATGAAAACTTGATAGATACTCTTAGCAGGGGTAATTTAGGAATTAAAAACACTAACAGGAAAAATTAGTAACACTAATATAAGATCAAGGCACGAACTAACACAATAACAATGTAAAAATATTTTAGGAAATCTTAAAACTTCAACAAATCTTGAAGGACTTAGAAACTTTGGGCAATTCTACAGTCAATGGGGTAATCAAACGTTACTGTGAATATGACAAAAACCACAAAACTGTTAAAGATAGGTACATGAAAACCGAACATGAATTAAACCCTTATTAAATTCTTCATCATTTGATATGATCAAATGCAGTGATTCTATTTGCAAAAACCGATTTTTTGACAAATTTGTGTAGTCCGTGCACGGACTCCAAGTTCATCTCCTATACCAAGAGATATTCTTAAAATTTGTGGTAAATTAGTATCACTGTTACACCTTATAACTGTAACATTAACACAGATGCAGTATTTATGGTTTGCGAGATATAAGTTTTGCAGTGGAACGTGATTCGCGCTCGATAGGATAACGATATCTATACATCCAATTCTGCTTTCACACGGTTTTTATTTAACACGGTTTACAAAAAATAAATTCATTTTCATTTTAACACGATTTCATTAATTTTAGCACGCTTAAAAAATCTGTTTGGTTTAAATTTAAAAAAAAAATAAATTTTATTCAATTAGATATTTTCCTAACTGTAATTTTCTAGAAATGTGTATTTCGGGACATTTATTTCCTTTTCTTGTTGATATGAACAAATTTATTTGTGTGAGTAATTTAAGTATTTTGATCTTTTGTGTACTTTCAATAAAGTTGGACGTGTTTTATATATGTTTTTGTATTGATAAAAAAGCTGCGTGCGTACGTGCTTACGTGCGTGCGTGTGTGTGTGAACACGATAACTCGAAGACTAAAAGTCCTAAAAAAACAAAATTTTATATTTGTGTTTCTATCCATCCATCATTTCAAAAATTTTTAAAAATCATAAAATGCATTGTTTTAGATTATGTTCAATTCAAGCCTTCCATATTGATGATCCAGGCAATCGCGTCGGATCTTGTGAATTTATAATCATAAAAATGCAAGAAGGTGCAAATTTTTCAGAAAAATAATTTAGTACGACGCGATGAATCCATATTTAGGATGAAAGTATTTTTAACCGATATAAGTTACACGTTTGGGCCACAGAGAACTCTCACGCAACAAGAAAGTGGAACTTTCAGTTTAAATTATTCACTAACTTAAAGGACGATAGATGTTTTTATTATATGTACTACGGAAATTTAACTGGTCAAAAATACTTAGGCATTTTAAAAAACTACTCTCAAATATTACTCGAAAATTTGCCCTAGGCACAGTTGGTGGTTCCGATTGGACGGTGTCCCGGCTTATTGCAACACTAACGTTGGTCGAGAGTTGAGAAATATATTTGATGGCAAATGGATTCGCCATTTTAGTCCTTGGGAATGGCCAGCAAGGTCACTACATCCAACACTTTTACATTTTTAATAGTGAGGAAAAGCTAAAACAGATATATACAACACTCCGGTTCAAAACATCGAGCTCGCGTTTTTAACTCTTTTAACATTTTGAGCCCACATGAGACAAGAAGAGCCAATATCCAAAACTTTAGATTAATAAATTTAAATGTTTAAAAGTTAATGGTTTTAATTTTGAACGTGTCTTGTAATAAATAAACGGGAAAGTACACTATTATATTTATGATATTTATGATCAAATCTACTATGACAAAAACTGCAATGCGGCGGAAATATATCCATAACTCAAAAACTGTTAAAATAGGTATAGAAGCACCTCATATGAATTGAAACCTTGTTAAATGCTTCATCATTGGGTAAGACAAAAATGCAGTGGTTCTATTTCAAAAAATTGATTTTATGGCAAATTTGTGTAATCAGTGCACCGGCTCTAAGTTCACCAAGGGATATTTTCAAAATTTTGAAAACAAGAATCCCACTGTTAGACTTTATAGCTGTAAAAATATTATGGCTGCAGCATGTGGAACGTAATTTCGGCCCTTGGTAGGATAAAAAAGGTATAAATGTTAGGAGAATAAAAATTGGCAAATTTGCTTCAATTTTTATGATGAATCAGAATCTGGAAAATAATTGGTATACTATATTTGAAAAAATGAAGTTAGTAGGTACTTGCGGTGTTTTAAGAAGAGTGGCGATCTTGAAAATATTTTCATTCGAAAAATTGCATCCCATTAGTAATCCTTGCAAAATATGGTTTTCATAACTCTTTTATAGCGTTTCCGATTTATATGCACTACACGGATATGGTACATGTTATCTGCTTTCTATTCACAAACAAATAGTTTCCAAACTAGGAAAACTGCAAAATATTCTATTTTTTTTGTAAAAGGAAAACGGCTAATGTGCACTGTACTGGTGTAATACAGTAAATCGGGAACGTTATTATTAGTTTTCCAAATACATCTAACCTGCCATGACCGTTGGAGGTCCTGTACATTGTTAAGGCGTGACTGGCTCTAACTTGTCACGATATAGTAACCCCATTTATAAAACGGTTGAATAATACAATATGACATAGTTATGAAACTCTTTGGCATTAGCACTTCTTTTGTATTTTAATTTCAAATGAACGAAGGAATACTATAGTTTCCACCTTCCTAATTTGGGTATGGTTTTTTACACTAACCCCAAATCTTCATAAAATGTATGGCTTTAAAAAAATAGTTTTGAAATATTAAATTCACCTTCCTTTATAAAAGACATGCTATGGATTTAGAAGACCTGCATTTTCCAAAAGTGTAAATGCAAATGACAATAATTTTAACACCTTAAGTTTAGCTACAGTCTGTGCTCAAATTGACAAAATATTAGACGCTAAAGTCAAATTAGGAATCTACAATTTCAAAAATATTTCTTACTATTTGCATTACTGAGCGATTAGAATATTATAAAAATAAATTTTCTATACCACCGAATTAAACAAATGAAAAACATACAGTTCTTATCCTTATTTATGGTTCTTATTAAATGATTATAACTATGAAAAAGGTCTTTGTAAATGTAAAAGGATAATAATAAACACAGTATTGATAATAGATTGCCTCTTTTGCTGTTATCAATTCTGAGTAGACATTAAATATTTGCTGAAACGCATTCACTGCTTTATTTAGTTGATGACTGCATTTATAACGCATTAATGACCAAGAAATAATTGTAAGAGGTTAACTAACTGTTATAGTGCCATTTTCCAAAAATATGAAGGTTCGTATAATTTTACTATTTTATTTTTGTTGAAGCTTTAAAACAACTGTTTCTGGAATAATTGTGCAACAATTTTTTATTTTATTAAATTCAGGGGTACAAAAAATAGCACCCTAATTAAAAAATCAGTCAATGTAAGTGATTTACTAATTATTGTTATTCCTAATTTATATAGGTCCGTTTTTAATTGTAGTACCACAGTACTTGAAATCAAACTCTTTTAGTGTTTATTTGTGAGGTCTTCATAAACACGCTCTAACAAATCACTGGAATAAATAGAATAAGGAAAATTTCCTTAAGCCTTTAAATTAAGATATATATTTAAATTTGTAATTACTCATTATTTTAATATTTTATATCGTTCAACAGAAAATGTTAATATCATCGCAGATAACGTATCTTAAACTAGCATCCTACACATATACATACAATATGTATACTTTTTGGACAATTTAATGCTAGATAAGTTTGTTCTGCCACAACGTTATTCCTATTAGGAAAAAATATCGAAATTTAAGTACAGAAGACAAACAATGTAATGTCATACCATACTAATTAACAGGTAGTTTGCTACTACATAGGTAGATGAAAGCAATCAAATTAGCATTAGTGTTCAGATTGCCTTATTTTATGTATGAGGTCTTTAGTTTTAACTAAAGCTATTTGTATATGAATTTGGGTTTATTTTTATTAAATAAAAATACTAATTAATTAAGTCTTTCCAACTTTTTATTTATTTTCTATTCGAATGTTTTCGATGATTATCCAATGATACAGTTAATGATAAATTAATTGTACTAAGGGAACATCTTCATCAGAAAAGTTGTAAAAATGTAAAAGTACCATTAAAAATATCTATTAAGAAGATATGTATTTCTTATTTTCCTATTACTTAATTTATGAGCACAAAATTTTTTAGTTGTCAACATTTTGAAATAATGTAATTTTCATATAATAAATTCAAGTAAAATTTAATATTAGACATAAAACCATTAAGTATTGTGATAAAACATATTTGACACAATACAATTTCAATAAAGGACTAGTAAATATTTCCATTTATGGTGTTTATCTACAAATAAATATTCTGCTAAATAAATTCAATAACTCTAAAAACCACATATTTCAAAATTTTTCTTATAATGTTACATTTGAATTTTTTAATCAGTGTAATATTTTACTAAATAATAATCTCCAAAATATAATAAATTTAACAATTTACATAAATTAAACAATATTCTACATAAGAATAAAGCTACATTGAATTTTGAACCTGAATGGATAGTCAACTTATCTAATACCCAAGTTCGAATTAGTATCTCAAATATTTTATCATTAGCTCCAAAATTTGCTTATAAAAGTTATAAAATTACGAACAGCATTCCTATTGCTAATATTTTAGCTAGCATTGAATCAATAATTTTTAATGAAAATCAAAATACTAAAAATCAATTCCGTACAAGCATCACAAACAGTATTACAAATTATAACAAAAATAAAAAACATATACTTAATACACTAATTGATAATCATTTCTTAGAAAATGTTACACCAACTAAAACCTTTATAAAAAACAATAAAAATCTGATTATTAAAACAAAATGTTAGATTTACTTAAAGACTCTAATGCATACAAAATTATTAAAAACAATCATACTTTCATATTCCAAATCAAATTAACTCTTTTATACAAACACTAATACAAAGTAATAAAATTAATATACAAGAGAGAAATTCCTCAAAAGATTTTAATTCAATTGCACCTAAAATTTATGGGTTTCCGAAGTTATATACCTAAACACAACATACCTCTACGGCCAATTGTTAGTAATATTAGTGCTCCTTCATATAAATTAGCAAAATATTTATCTAATATGCTTAAAAATATAACTGGACAAAATCCTTATTTTATCATAGATTCTCGGTGTTTTAAAAATTTTATTGATTCTAACAAATTTATTTCACCTAATGACTGTTCTTATGAGCTTTGATGTAGTGTCTCTCTTCACAAATATACCATATTGAAATAATAAGCAAAAAATGGCCTCATATAAGTCAATTTACTTTTCTTAATAAAAAGAATTCATTTATGCTATTGAACTATGTTTTAATATGTCTTCTTTAAATATAACAACTGTTTTTTCTTAAAAATAGAAGGTATGGCAATGGGAAACTTATTGTCATGCCCTACATGAAATATAATTAGTAATTTTGATTTCAATATGCCATTTTTTAAAAGATAACTGCATTGGGTACTCTCATCCAAATAATAAAATTAAACATATACCTACTAGATAAACTTAATAGCTATCACCCCAAAATTACTTTACTTTTGAAAAAGAAAATAATAATAAAATCAATTTTTTAGATATTACACTATTTAGAAATAATAATTCCATTATTACTAATAACTGGTACACAGTCACTTTGGTCTGGCAGATATATTAAATTTTTTTCAAATGTGTCAAAAATATATAAAACAAGTATCATTAACAGTTTGGTTGATAGAACAATAAAACTGCCAGACTTGGGATTCCATATAATAAATTTTCAAAAAATAACTAATACTCTACAAAAAAATAATTACCCAATTAACTTTATCAAAAAAATATATCATTATTAAGATATCACATAAAAACAATAAAACAAATAATTAATTTCCTAATTAGATAAACAGTATCCAATTTAATAAAAAATACTACTTAGTATATTGCTGTACCATTCATTCCTAACCTAACTAATAAAATATTGGTTTTATTTAAAAAAAACATCCTTACACTGTTGCTGAACAAACTTGTAATATGTCCTTTTTGTTTAGTAAATTACGAACTACCACACCTAAAGAACAACTACCTAACTTAGTTTATCAGATAAAGTATAGATAGATATATTAGTCAAACAAAACAATATGTAAAAAATAAAATTTCACAACATAAATTGGATATTAAAACATTTAATACTATGAGTAATAAAAACTATACAGCTCTAACTGAACACTCCAAAGAACAATCACATAATTTCGATTTCGAAGATTTCAAAATCTTACATTTCGAAAGTAATTACATTCAGAGAATATTTTTGAGGATGTACGACATAAAAATTCACAATAACAGTATTAATTATAAAAATTACATAGATAATTTAAGTAATATCTATTACACTATTTTAAAATAATAATTGACTATAACCTTAGCTTTCTTATTCTGTTTGCTTAGCACTATTACTAATTAATTTAACTTTACTACTTTATACATTTACAATAATTATTTAAATGGTTATATCGTGTATAATTTATATTTGAAGTATATAATATAACCTAGTATAGAATTAATCAATAAGGTTAGAATTCTATTATAATACTGTAAAGTTATGAATATTTTTAAAACTTACTTTCTTTTAATCCTAGCTGCAAATTCTCAGGATGCGCGAGTTCTAGGAATAATTGCTTAATAAGCCTTCGCTAGAGCGTGCCAGACAAATTTCAATTAAATTTTCCAGATCTTAAATATAAAAATAAGATAAAATTTGGTAGCAAAGACTTATTTCGCAATTTTAGTCGCCTTGCACAATAAACAAAAATGATAACTTAAATAACATAAGAGCATAATGTATTACATAACAATAACCGATACGAAATAGTTGATATAATTTCCAATTTACAATTGATCTTTCTTATACATAGTTTAGAAACAAACTTAATAACAATAGTTTTCAAGAGAATCAAGCGAATAATAAGTATACTTTACTGAAACTTCTAGTCTTGTTGTGTCAATTTGATCCAAATTCAGAATAACGGACTGCTACCTTGATTGTACAGTATTAACGGAAATTGATTTCTGGAAATCAGCAATGTTTGTTCGAACAAACCTTAAAAAAGAAAAGGAAAGGCAGTAGTGGATCTACTATATAAAAGAATGCCAATAACCAGTTGGCACAAATTATTTAATAATAAGCTATATAATGCTTAAGCATAACAAATTTTAATGAATGTTGTTTAGCTTTTGAAAGCTAAAGTTTTGATTTTATCTAAAAACCTTGAACACTTAATTTTGAAAAGTACCAACCCAAAATTTTGATATCAAATAAAAGCCATTATAAAAGCGGCGCCCCTCACATCCATTTTGAGTAATAATCTACCTTAAACCCAAGCCTGTTGATTCTGAATTGTAAATCGTATAAGAAAGTCACCATAACATAAATATACTGTTATTAAACTAAATTTTTAGGCTTAACACCATACATAAATCGAGCACATACAGAGTGATTTATTAGTGCTATTACCCAATTTGTAATGTAATTTATGAAAGGGAAAGTTACGTGTAATAAAAAAATCTATTTGTTATTTACAAAATAGATTTAATAAAAAGGTATTATTACTTACAGTTGCAAACAGTTGTTAAAGAATATGCTCAAAATCCCTACCTCTTGCGGTTATACACGCTCGGACTCTTTTCAGCATGTTAGAAGAAAACCTTTTGAAGAGTTGCACTGGAAACATTCGTGATTAAGTCTGTAACATTGGCTTTAAGTTCATCAATAGGTGAGGATTGTTTTTGAAGGCCTCGGACTTAATGTAGCCCCATAAAAGGTAGTCAGAAGATGTGAGGCCATAAGCCCTTGTTATTATTCGACCACCAAAAAACTCTTGCAGAAAGTTCATGATTTCTCTAGATGTGTGGTAGGTAACGCCGTCTTGCTGAAACCAGTAGTACCATTCTTGAGGCAGTATTGCAATCGCTTGTTTAAATCCGGAGACTGAAGTTCTTGGACTAATCGTCCGCGATACGGATACAATTTTAAGTTTTTAGCATCTTTCTGAACACTCGAATATGAACTTTTCTGTGGAGAATTGAACAATCTTGTTCTCACATTCTCTAAAACTTTATCTGCCAAGCGAGAGATGGTCAACCACTACGTTGTCTGCCGCAAACACTACCTGTCTGTCGAAATCGTTTTGCTAACCGAGAAATTGACATTTTTCTGGCGGAGGAATACTAACGAATTTAATTTGAAATGATTCTTTTACACTGACATACGATTTCTTAGCAAAATATTGTTCAACACGACTAAAAAATCACTCTGTATAATGCTAAATTTTACGTTATAACAAAAAAATTTCCGACTTACCAGATCTAACATGGCCACTAATCGGAGGTCGTAGATAACATGAAGTATACTAACTTTATATGTGACTCACCCCAGTTTATTCCTCTTTAAAGATGTTTTCTGTAAATCGATTTGAAATTCCAATAAATAGAAACTCATTAATTAACACAATAGTAGATTTGAGGCGGTTCACGCCGGAATGCCTGGACTTTGAGCCCCCCCCCCCAATCCGCTGTCTTCCCTGAAACTTCCACAAAATTAATAGAAATTCAGGTAAACTTTACAATAAAATGCATCTGATTATTAATTCATAAAAAATATTAAAATCCTTGATTTAGTGCAAATCAAGCAAAGCTATTACAAGAAGACCAAGGATTACGCCTTGTTAAGGTGTCGGCAGTGCTAGGCGTTGTTTTATCGCAAACTTTAGTGATAAGCATTTGATTGGTTAATTTGAAATTCGGATAATCGCGCTCATGAAATTAACCAATCAAATTGTTATCGTAAAAGTTTGCGATAAAACAACGCCTAGGACTGTAGGCACGTTTACTCATAACTGGAAAAGTAGACTTCGGTATTTTCCGAAACTATACAAAATTCGTACTTCGGCATAAGAATTTAATCGAATTTGCATATATTAATTGATCAACATGAAATTAACACTGAAGAATTAGTATTTAAATAAGGATTATTAATTCGTTTAAATATTTTGTTAAATCTAAAATAGAAGATAAATCGAATGTTAAACTATATTTCAATAACCTTGAATAATAATTGAAAACAAAACGCCTTCCTTTCATGACCTTAGAGTAATAACTTAAATAAAGTGATCAAAATGTTAGAATAATATTGAAATAGATAAATCTTTACGGAAAAAATTGAATGTGAATTGTTTCTTTAATATTTCTATATTTTTGTAAAGACAAAATATAACGAAACCGTTACAATATTTACGATTAAAACTGCATTAACAAGCAATTCAGTGTCAGAATAATTTACAATTTGCTTGAAAATTGCATGTTAAGTATATAGTGTCGCTTATAGTAATTTATAACCAAATTTCTAGTTGGCACGCTTCCACCTTAACTTCGAATTCAACTTGGAAGTTTGCAAACTGCAAACTTTTCACTTGAAGTGCGATTTGAATTGGCGCGTTATTAGAAATTTTGTTTTAGACTTGCTTTTTTATTAGGTTAAGTAAATTTGTTAATGATAAATAAACAGTTGTCCGCACAGATAGTATTTGTGTGTCAAAATGGGCGCAGAGTAATATATTATACAAATGTTTACATATAAGATTATTATTAGTAGGTATTATTTTTGAATATTTCAAGGCTTAGATTAAAATTTTTTTATTTGGCAATTTGACATATATTTTGTTACTTAAAAAGCCACTGAATGCCAACAATTTTTTTTGTAATAGAGATTTATTATACAGGATGGTCAAAAAGTAAAGGTTCACAGAGCAACCTTAGATTCTTGACATAAAAATATTGCTTTTTAACCAAACTTACCTTGGTCCAAAAATGGTTAGTTAAAAAGAAGCAAAGCATTAAAATTTGAATTTTTATTTTCATTTTCTACCGTAACTTTTGAAATGTTTCATAGATTAACAGAAAATGTGGTATACTAGGGTTTTTTTACATGAGAAATTGCAATATACCTATTTTACTACAACAATACGGGGTGTTCTCTGCACTAGTGACATTGCTTTAATAAGGCTATTACTTTTTTGTGCTTGAATTTAGATTATTTTTAATTCAATAGGCGCATTTGCCTATTTTTTCTAAGTGAAAAAGGTATACTCTAAAAATGTCGCCAATACCAACCGTTTGTCAGAAATTTGCTACTGAAGTGTCCGATGCAAAGTAGCAGTCAAACAATTATTAATGGTGTTCAACATAGAATAAAAATATCAAAGTCTCGTCAAAACGTTTAAGATATTTATTGGCTTATTAAATAATTAGGAAATAATGAATGAAATAAAATAACTACTATTTATAATTTCTTAAATTAGACAAGAAA
>JAHWXV010107896.1:0-20123 GCA_024586415.1 Phrixothrix hirtus
TAGATTGTTTCCAGCCTTTTCATTCTCAATAAAACTATTATTTTCTAATTATAATTACAAAAAAATATATATTTGGTACTTTTTGCATTATACTGATGAGTTTTTAATATTTTTTCCATGAAACATTGTATTTTTATAAAATCAACTACTAAAAGCGCCTAGCGTTGCCATATGGCAACATCAAATATTTCTGGAAGTAAAACTCAAATTATTTTTTATCCACAAGGTTTAGCTTTATAAGATGCCTTTTGACTATTTAGAGTGAAAAATTTTTAAAAATAAACAATTTAAATAATTTCAGCGCTAATGGGTTAATTTCTTTTTAAATTTTTTATTAATATAACCATTATTAGTTAATTTTTCTAAAATGGTTTTAGTTTCATTAACTGACACTTAAAAATAAATTCTCAATGCTAAGACTAATCAATTTGACATTAACGTAATCGTTTAGATTTAATAAGTCAAACTGATTAGTTACATTGTCAATTTATTTCAAAGGTTCCAGAGTGATACGAAAATTATTTTCAAAAAATTAACTAATAACAGAGATATTAATCATAAATTTAAGAAGGAATAAATTTATTATCTAAGTATTCGTTTATCTCAAAATTATTTTTATTTTTAGAAATAAAATATTGATACAAAATCAAAGTTTAAACAGGGAAGTGTTCTCTTCTACTTTTAACAACAGAATTATTCCTAAATACGTCGAAATAAATTTCTTCACAATAATAAAATTTTCAATAATAATATGGTTGGGTGGTTTAAATAGTTAAGTTAATAGTTGAGCTAAGTGAAGTTTTTAATTTGATTAATTCAATATTAAGTTCAGTGTTGAAATTGCAAACAATTAGTCTTTACCTCTACTTGACATTTTGGTAAATAAAATTAAAGGCAATTCTCAATTTCTAGGGTTAGCAAAAATACTTAAACTGATAATATTATTCTTAGTTTAGTAATTCTTCAATAAAGTTTCGCTTTACAGCTTTCCATTCACTTACAAACAAGTTTTACAAAACGATCAATTTATAAAAGAAAAAGAAATTATTGATCAAATAGCTTATAACAATGACTTTAGAAAAACAATTTTAGATAAATTAATTCAAAAAGTTTTAAAAAAGGAATTTAAAAAGCTTAACAACTCTTCAAATTTCATTAGAATGGGTTTAAATTTACAAGTTAATAATTATCTGGGTATTTCTCTAATAGAATTATTAAGCTTATGAGTAGATATAAATTACGAATATCATTTAGTGTAAGCAAGAATTTTATTATTTATAAGAAATTACGATAGTACACTTAAATCGGGTATTTATAAATTAAATTATAGTTTTACATATATAGGAATGACATCCCGTAATATAATTACCAGAACTAAACGACTCTTGCGACAAATTAAAAATAATAATAATGCCAATTTTCTCATTTCGCAAAACAAATTTCAAATTCTGGTCATAATTTTGATATAAAAAGTAACATCGAAATTTTAGACTATGAAATAATGGAAATTTATTAAAATTAAAAGAAAATTTTCAAAGTTTTGTATATAACAACAGTGGTGATACAGTGCTTTCGAATGAAATTTTGAGTCATCCACCTTTGATAAAAATTACTAGCTTATTACATTTGAAAATATATTTTTCTAAACGTTTATAGATGTATAGTGCTATGTTATACGGTCTACAGCATTATATTTGTTTGTCAATGTCAAATACATCAGAAACAGCAATTTGCTGCCTTGCGCAGCAATAATCCTAAAGCAGTCACAGCTGTGCAGGAATATGGAATACAGCATAATCGTATTTCAATAGTAGAATTTCAAGTCTAATCTAGCTACTTCACGGTTTACCTTTTTTGATTGAAGCTTCCAATTGCATCACGTTTCAAATAAATAAAAACTAATGCACCCATCTACATAGCTTGTGTAATATGAAACAACTTAATGAGACAATAAAATATGGTTATTTGTAAGATGTTTTGTTAAAAAGCAATCATGATGAAACTTAATATTCAAATAAAGATTAAAATTAGGACTTGGATATTCAAGCCAAATTCCTTTGAAGACATTTTTAAAATTAATAGATAGAAATAGTTGCTAAAAGTACTATACAGAAATGCAATAATAAAACTACAATGTATGTATGAGACTATTTTTCAAAATCATCATTAATGCATCGAATGCAAAATAAGTAAAGAGGCCATATTTAAAATAATTGACATTTTGATTGATGTGAAAAAAGAGCATAACCTCTACAAATCGATAGACTTGCAATGTCGGCGGCACCCGAACATTAATATCCATAAACGATATATGAGATTTTATTGTTCTTTCTATTCTTTTTTAATGTAATCTGTTGTTTTATAAATCATGTATGTTTAAGAGTTAAAATAAATAGATACATATTTATAATATACAAATATGTAGAAGCGTCGAAAAAATTTCAGAATGACTTTAAAGTGTTTAAAACATTTTAGGTTGCTCCGATTGTATCGTTTGTAAAAAACTTTTAAAATCCACTAAAAATTAGTTTTTCGTTAAAATAATGACAAGAAAAGAGTACAATTTTATAAATTTTATTTCAAAAAGAATTTAGAGATAATTTAATGAAATTATTGATAGATGCAATTAAAATTGAGTTCAAGGTAACAAATGTTTTTACTTTGGCACTCAAGCTACAATATCTAAATACTCATTATCATAAATGCTTATGAAGTAATTATACATAATAATCAAAAATGTAGGACTGCATATAGGGAAGAAAACGAGAAGCAGATAATTGGGAAATCAAACATTTTCTTTTATATTTGAGGGCGTTATATAAAAGCGCTCCAAAAAACTGGATATGTCTTGTACTACAAAATAGAGAAAATAGAAATGATGCTTTAAATTTTTACGCATCAGCCGAAGATGCAAGTTTCCATTTGGTCCTGGAAAATTGGTTAAAAAATTGCTTAAAACCGCATAAATTGCGGAAAGATAAAATTTGGTATACTGTTATAAATATTTTTTACCATATCCAAAAGTTGCGGTCAAATGCAATTTTTAGTTTTACTTCCTACTAACTTCCTACATTTTAAATTTACCGATGTGTTTCTTAGTTACCTCATTTTAATATGTCATTCCCGGTCTATTGACGGTACTACGTGTGTATATTTAATTCTTATGTAATTGACAAAAATGTGAATTGATTAATTCAGTTACGCTTCAGCATTTTAAAACTTTTATTTTCGCTAGCACTACTAATTGCATTTTCGTTCGCTTAAATTTCATAATTTTTGATCTATAATTAATTGCCAAAGAAAGTCATTATGCACCTTTTCAATTTGAATACCCTGAGAATGTAGATGTATCATTTGTTAATATTAATAACTTTCTTTAATTTGATATTGGTTGCATGTATTTCACTTATGCGACTAAAGTGAGATTTATTCATAAAAACAATTAATTCAGTTATGGGTTTAGCGCATTTACAAAGGGATCCGCGTATTTTAAATGGAGTTCTTATCAAGCCTATTACAAAGAGAATCTGATTATTCTACTTTGGAATGAATCAAGCCGAATTATCAACATAACAATGCAAAGTATGTGGTCACAATGTTTTATAATTCTTATTAAAAGAAAAATATTAATAACGCCGAGAACGCTATTTTAAAAGTTAAGTTAAAAGGCTACCAATTTTCTGGATGATTAGTAGTCAAAATTTAATTATGAGAATTAACAATAAAACATTGTAACATTATTTTAATTCCAAATTGAGTATGAAATTTAATTTTGTAGAATAAATATATTTAGCATGTGCAAGCTCATTTATTCCAGATATGTATGTAGAACACATGCAGATTGACATTGGAATGTTTGCTCAAACCTTAAAATCAATTTTTTATATTCAGTCGGTTTTTAGCGCTTTGTAAATTTGCAATTTTATATTTATAAAGAACTATGATTCTGAAAAATTTAGATTTACACAACAAGATACATTTTTTAGATGAAAATATACATTACGTTGATTATAATGTTGCATTATATTTATAGCCTACTTGGTTTGCATCACATTTTTGTGACATTACTGACCTGTGATGATGAATATATCAGCATTCAATGAATCGTTTTGATTTATGTATAAATACCCTTACCTAATTTTAAAGCCCACGACATCCACGATTTCATCTCTGAGAACAAACCTGGGAAGTTTCAAATTTAGAATGGGAAATAATTTTTGTTGCAACAGTACGAGTCATGTGTATATATATAATAAACGTTCTCACTTTTTATAAACTATTTTAGTGTATTTATCTATCTCCAAAACCATAAATTCATTTGCGAAATGTCCGTCACAAAATTATATAAAAAGATGTCTATTAATATTTTACTACCAAGCACTCAAGTGTCAAAAAGCGCTCAGTTACCGTTGGAAGAGCCCTATTAAAGTAATTTCACGTTATCCTGTAAGGCCAGAAGGCTTTTACAATTGATCGCCAAGAAATACAAACTATAGTTGACGACCAAAATTTTAAAGCTGTGAAACTCAAAAGTGGTAACCTAAATAACACAGGGTCTATTTGAGATATGTAATCGCACATGGGGATATAGTTTATGGAAACTAGATACCCGTAGATCAATTTTTCCATTTCTTTGGCTATTGAAACGAAGCGATAAAGAATTCCGCAACGTCATCGAAAATGAATTAGGTCTTTTTCCTTCAACTTTATTTACGTCCTGCAGGAAGATGCGAAGAATCACTTTTATATATTTGTGGAATGCAATAAACCGCCAATTTCTTCTTACATTTGTGTACTCGATGGAGGTTATTTAATATGCAGGAGATTGCTAACCACGGGGTTTTCGGTGTTATCTACAATTACTTTATCGAGTATATGCACAAATGTAATGCTTGAACCCATTGTATTTTCGATCGTTATAGTAATTCAACAAATACAGTAAAGAACTATGAGCATTTTCAACATACTCGTAAATCGCTTTTATAGTGCGATAAGGTGTGTTTCTCTCCGATAATAAAAAGAAGATAGACTTATTATCCAGCAAATTAGAGGAGGCAAATTATAAATCGAAAATAACTAAAGAAACCGACGTTAGAATAAGAGTTTGTGGAGCTTTACGAATTACCCATGATATCATATAATTGGAGAAGATACGAACTTCCTCGTTGTCAAACTTATTAAAATAAAATGCCGGCGCGGCGAAACTGAGAAAAAATTCCAACAGCGTTCTTTGCGTTGAACAGTAATTTGCATTACATGTGTTCACTGGTCACGATTTGATATCCAATTTCTTAGATAAAGATGCCTGGTATTCTATTCCAATTGGAATTATAATAAGTCTACTCATAACAATAAGCGCATGAGGGAAACCGATTATACCTACAGGTGTACGGATGTACACGTATGGGTTTGAATATCATGAGATGGATACATTTTGATATATATTCTAATTTACCAAAATTCTATAGCCACAGATGAGAACGAACCAACATTTTTTATTCTTTTGCCCTGCTTCATGGTCTTCGTTTCATCGTGAACTGAATTGCAAGATTGATTTAATTACTTCTATTGTTCCTAATAACGAGAATAGAAACTTTCTTCAAAACGCTACATTTTTTTGAGTTTATTAATTCAACTGTTCAGTTATTGAGTTAATTTTAAACACTGGACAACATTTTAAATTTTTTACAAAGGTCTTTTCTTTACTTATTAATTTTTGTTTATTTTAGCATATTTAGCTTTGTGGTCTACATTTAGGGCTATAAATAATGGACTACAGAAGCCATTTTACAAATAGAAATATTTTATCAAACTCGGAAAAACCAGAAGCTAAAATTACCACTTTTTTGCGGTAACATCGACTCCCGACAAAAGTTTGCGCGTCTAAGGTGCTTGCTAGTATCTCTTATCACCTTGGCATCTAAAACGGTTATGAACTATCCTGTTCAATTTTAATTGTAAATTACAGTGTATTATGGCAGGTATTACAAATAGTTCTGATGCTGTTAACATGGTTTTGACACAGCCCAATTTTAGAGTCATCTGCGTATTTACAAATGCACGCAACTTTGAACGGGAATCTTTGGAAGAACTTGATCTAAAGGATTGTTCAAAACTATAATTGCCTAAATGGGACTAATGATAAACGCATTGGCATACGAAATTTTTGATTATAAACTTGTTTTGATTCAAAGTTACTAGTTGAATTAACGCATTCAAATTTAAATATGTCTTAGGGTCGACTGGATCTCAATACTACCTATTACCAGATTAAGCGAACCTTTAATAGATAAAGATATGACTCTAAAAAGATAATTATGAAATCTTCTAGTAATTAAAAGTTTTGCATTTTATTTGCGAAATCAAAAGTATTTTTGATGTTATAGCTAATTCTATTGACTTGTGGGAAAGCTAGAATTTTAACGATTAATTTGAAGGCTATTGATACAAACGAATCTATGCTTGTTATGATAGCAACTTTATGGTATATATTTTTTTTTAAATTTAAGTCCTTCATACATTTTTGAAGTAGTTCCATTAAAGAAACGTATAGTTTTGAAAATATAGAATCAAGGAAACCTTCATTTTCTAATAAAATAAGCTTTTGGTATGAATCGTGTAACTTTGATTGTATTAAAATAGGTGTTTTATTTATTAATAATATGTGTTATAATTGACAGATTAATAAAACAATATAAAAAGAACTAGTTTATAACAATAGGTGAATGATTTACTGAGTTTAACACCTACATATTTTGTATTGAAGTTATTAGGATGTTTAAATATTTCTAATACCTCTTATTGAATTCGAGCATAATAATTAGAAGCTCTTGATGATATTTCCATTTAATGACATTTAGAACTATGCTATAAATTTTCTAAAGCATGTTTTGCAGATTTTAAGGGTTGGTGCTTTTTCCTTCTGGAAATAAAGCTGCATTATGTGTGGCCCTTATAAACTTTAGCACAAGAATAGCTCAATATAGTAAAGGATCTTAAAAATTGGTCAACCTTCTTGGTAGGTTTAAAGATAGTTCTAATGCCAGAATAATTAAAAGTACTACAATTCTATATAAGATAAAATACAGTACTTCTAATTAAAACTTCGGTATTATGAGAACTTCTCATTTGAAAGTTATATAAATTTCACTTAGTGAATAACCATTGTCTTGTAAATATTTTCTTAAGTTGCCCAATTCAATACTAAGATTAGAAGAACCACAAATTCGCCGTGCTCTATCAACAAAAATTTAAATAACACCAAATTTCAGACTTTGATGATAATTTGAAAGCTTATTTAAATATTCGTTGATATGAATTGGTTTTCGGTAGGCAATAAAACAATAACTAAGCTTAAAACTCTTAGAAACTAGAATACCTAAGAAGACCAAATTTGCCTTAGTTTCCATCTTCATAGTAAATTGAATATTTGGATGGATAATATTTACCACATTTAGAATTTCAATAAGGAAATCTTTCCATAGCTCTAAATAATGAAAGTGTCATCCCCATAGCGGAACCACTTTTTGAGCTTCAAAGCAGCTCCTTTAAGTGTTATAAATTTGAGCAGCCTTCGCTAATTTATTTTCTTTTATTCTGTATACCTCCTAAAATGCCAACTACAGTTTATGGGTTGTTGTCTCTAACGTAGTAGGAAGTAACTGGCCCATTTCAAACAATTTTATTTTTCAACAAACTCTCCTGAATAAAGATGACAAGATTCTTCGATGCTTTTTGGAAGAAGTTCTTGTCTTGTTCTGCTAGTCACTCGTTTAAGAAGAATACTCCACCAGTTTTTGGAATAAATAATAGTAGCTGGGAGTCAGATTTAGAAAATAGGGAAGCTGTTAAAGAATTTCGAAACCAGCGTTGTGAACGGCATTCATTGCATCGCAACTGTGGTGTGCTGGGGTGCTATACTGGCGGAACAAAACCCTTAAGGTCAATTTTCCCATTCGTTTGTTTTTTCGATTCTTTCTAGCTTTTGGTATAGGATCCGTATAATATTGGACTACGATGGTGGGCTGATGGTAAAAATAACAACAAAAAAGGTGTACTTCAGAATTTCAAGTAATTGTCACTATGCTTCTTTCGGTTGTAGAAGTGATTCAAAGTCTTGGTGAAGGAGGTGTACGCTTCGGCCGATAGGCTGCATTCACCCTCACAAACCTTTCGATTAATATCTTCACTCTTCAATCATTAAATCATGATCAAAACAACAATTTCTTTGATCAAGGCTGTTCTCGTTCTTCTTCTACCTGGTGCTCATTCACAAAACTCTCTCTGAATTTAAAATCTCGAAACCAATTTTTAGTTATCTAATATGCAAGGTTAGACTCACCTAAATATATTGCCAATACCATTATGAATTCCTTTTGGTGACAAACCCCTTATACGGCGATACTTTGAAACCGTTGCCATTTCAATTTTATCCATTTTTTGAAGAAACTTAAACACCACCACATATTAAAATTAATAATTCTTAAATAAAACAAGACAACCGCTTAAAACTTTAAGTGCACTAATACAAATAAAAAACAAGTGAACAAAAATACTTTTTCAATCGTACGACAAATGTTACTATATCGCAATCAATAATTCGTAAACTCTTCTGGTATTTATCATCTGGATTAGTACTATCTATGTAAAAGTTACAATTGTTACGCGTAGTTATCTCCTTGTAACGGTTGTTTGCTTGTTAGATTTAAAAAGTGCTACCTAAAGGCCGATACATATATTCTTTACGCTCTTCGGGGATATTATAAATCTATTAAGCTTTAATTTCCATAAAAAAATTCACTCTATATACAGACTGAATTTAACACAAGTAACGACATAGAGCTATCTATATACAGCACAATTTGAACATAAATTACTGCACAACTAGGCTAATTATTTCCTACTATAAAGCAAACTCATTTTAAATTTGAAAGTGTATCTTAATTTAACCATGTGTATAGCTAAGGATTAAAGGTTTGCTTTTATTTTTGAGCATCGAAATAGAAACGCAAACTGCTCGTTTAGTATAGTGGATTTTCAGAATATTCAATTTTGTTAGTTTTGAATATTACCTTTTGTTACATCCAAAGATTTCAAGTTAGCTCTAGGGTGTTTATCGATTACAGCTACCGTCTTGTATTTTATCGTATTATTTAATTCCAAGGTTTCATTTTCCCTATTTTGTTTAATGTTACTGCAAAAGAATCACTCCACCCTACCAGTATTGCTTAGTCGTCCTTTCTGCTACTCTCTTTGTAGATAACAGAAAAGTCTATAACATATGCCTTTTCAAATAGAGTCAACTAAAGCATGTTAAATTTGTTTAGATTTCAAATTACCACTCTATTTAAATTAGGTAAATTTGAAATATAAATTGCAAATATGTATATACTGACCCTCATAAAAATCGCGCACATGGAAATTGTTGATCAATTGTAATGAAATTTTCAGAAAACGCCTATTTTGATTGAACAAATTAATGGTTAAAATTTGAATTAAGTCTACCTATCGTTGTTTTTGCAATTTGTTTGTTTGTTTTATGAACTAAAATAATCAGTGCGTAATAACTGTAAATTTTGCGAATTTTTGTCCACTATTGCCTTCTGAACATTTAAGATTACTAAGAGTTCGTCAACATGAAAATTATCGGTAATTAAATGATTTTGAACGTAACCGTATTATTGGCATGAGATAAGGCAGGCTTTCGCTTAGAGATAATGCTGACAGTGCAAATTGTGATGTAATGGTGATTAAATGTTGGTCCAGATAATTCGAGGAAAGGGTTCAACAACGTTGACCTGAATTCGGACATCCTGGGGGGTTACAGATCGTGAAAAACGTCGTTTAAGACTTTTAGCCACAAGAAACGCATTTTCAACAACTCGGTCAATTCCGATAGGCTGAATGTAAAATGCAGAATGATAATTTCATCTGTTTATCGTCGGATAAAATCGGATGGAGTGTATTCGTACCGTCCACCTTTGTGTCTTCCTCTGACCCCACTCTAGTGTGCTGGCAGACTAGAATGGAGCAACAAAAGAGCGAATTGCGCACAAGAATGGCATTAAATTGTGTTTAGTAACGAATCTAGATTTTGTTTGTGAGCCCACGATGCATGGTGAACGCAAAATTTCTACATTTTTTGTGGAACGTAACACAGCCCTCATACTAGGAGTGGTGATATGGGGTGCAATATGTTATGCTTACAGATCTTCTTTGACGGCAACTTAAACGTAGCCGGCTGCGTTGTCAATGTGCTAGATCCCGTTGCACTTCCATATTTTCCGACAAAAAAATGCGGATATAACATGCTTTCTGGAAGAAGATAACATTATCGTCCTCCAATAACTTGCTAGGACGTTTGATTCGTTACCCATTGAGCATGTATGGAATGTGATCGGTAGGTGTCTGATGTATCACACCTTCTACACGAGTTGTACCATTTTCGGCTGCGGATTCAGAAAGCTTGGGATGATATACCACACTTCGATATTGATTACTCGATTAGCAGCATTCCATGCCGTTTAAATGATGCAATAGCAAATTGTGGCGGAGCAACTCATTATTTAAAATACTTTTTTAGTTGTGTTCTTTTGTTTTCAAATTTAAATCATGCAGTAATAAATAATATCCTTTGAAAAATTTCAATAAAATCGTTCAACTAGTTCTGGATGTGCTTTATATTGAAGTCGGTATGCATTAATTTGATTTCTCCAATTTTAAATACATTAAATTTAATATAAATTTTGTTAATTAATTATATTTGGTGTTTATCATAAATTATAAGGTTAATTTATAAATACAGGGTTGCGCAGGGAAGATTTAAATTGCCGTACAAACCACGAATAATCAGAGGTAAAGCTACAGTTAATTAAGCAGATGCATGTACAGGTTATGCAATTAACTATTGTAATATAAAAATGTCACTTTCCACTTTACTTCTTGAAGATAACATTGGAAATATTTTGTCCGCTTTGGAGTACACATTCTAATAGCCTGCGGTTCAAACACAAGAATGGGGGTGTATCATGTCCTGAGGGATTTCAGTAGTTCCGTCATCAGCCCTCTGTTTTAGTTCAGCGGTTGTTACAGGATGTGTAAGATACCCTTCGTTCTTAAGATTTCCCCAGAGGAAGAAATTGCAAATACCGCGTCCAGAAGATTACGGGGCCATGTAATATTACTGTTACGTAAAATGGCATGCTTTCCAAGTAAATTGCGAACGCTTTCCATCGATTATAGAGCAGTATGTGAGGTAGTTTTGTCCTGTTGAAACCACATGTTTTCAATGTCAAAGAATATTTGAAGTACAGCAACAAACCGAACCGAAGTTACTGTTGTTGCAACGATCTCCTCACGTTTGAAAGTTGGATAACACCATGACAGGATACATTTCCAACTGTATTCTTAACGCTATATAATGGATGGTCGCAAGGATTTTTCCTGCGCCCAGTAACGGAAATTGTTGTTATCTTATCCGGTAAGATGGAAATGGGTTTCGTCTGACATCAACGCGTTATTAAGGATATTGGTGTCCATGTTAACCTGCACCCCCAAACTCCTTACACAACACAGGGCATAGAGGAATTAATTACCGCATAATGCGTAACTTATAGGGATGGAACTGTAATCCATGCAGTATTCTTTATACGCTTCTTCGCAACATTTATAGCTCCGATGTATGTTGTCGAACGGAGCAGTGATGGCTCCTTTAGATGGCAACCTAAACAGCTTCAATATCTTCTGAAGTACATACCGTTCGAGTACCATCTAGGGGGTTCTATTTAAAGGGCCAATCCATGTCTTCGAAATTATACAGCCATGTTGTAATGGAATGAGCCAATTGAATACGACGATGACTTCTTAACTGGAAATTTTGTCGAAATACCCTTTGCACAGAATTTACGCTATCTCCGTTTTTGTAAGATGCTCTTACAACGATAATACGTTCCGCATCACTCCAGTCTCCATGATTTCTAAATTACGAACCTTTCTCATATTTGTCGCATGGTGAACAAATGCCAGCACTACAAAGCTGCCAATACTACATTCAAATTTTGCCGGTTCCCTGCGTCAACCTGTACTTAGGCCTATATTATCAGTCCACATTCGTAATATGTGTATTAGTTGTCCGCCATGATTACGATTTATAATATTAATATATTTTCATTGAATATTTAATCATAAATGGGTATCACATAAGTCATAAATGCGGGATTGTTCGATATGCATATTTATCACCTTTTGTTATTTGTTGCCACTAGAAATGCGTAAAGGTTTGGCTGTATGTAAAAATAGTATTATTATCTATAATTACAGTGCACTTTACATTTTTTAAGTGAAGGTAGAAATAGATGTACACTTATACATATTTAAATCCCTTTTAAACACAACAATGAAAATCTATTCCAGGAAGCGCTGTTTGTATGTGATAGAAGTGTTTGTTGTATTTGGTTGATAGTATATGTATATTAATATTATTCATCTCAAAGTTTAGGTAACTGCGGTGAAGCTGAATAAGTAAATGCAACGCGATATTTCGTCATAGAATGAATGTTTTTGAAATGTATAACTACAAATTTTTATAAACTTACAGAGTATAAGATACTTTGGTTGGAGATTCTAAGTACCCTTGCAAACAGTATATTTTGACTCCAATTTCTAATCACACAAATGCAGCTGGGAGACGTTATAATGCATGAATGAACACGAATTATTACGAGACTCCCGCAATTAATATTTAAAAATTATTCAATTTTCACATTAGAAAATTGAAATAAGCTATCAACTATTCCAAATTTCTAAAATGTTACTTTAAGTAGAAATTACCTAACAGTATTTCTAAGTTAAAAACGAAGTCCAGAAACTATAAAATAAATGTTTAGCAAAGTTTAAATTATGCTCCGTTATAAAAAAACGCGGTTTGAATATATAATACTTAATGTAAAATAAACTAAAAATGGAAGAGACAAATTAAAATAGTATATTCAATAAAGAAAGGTCTTTCAGCAGTAAAACAGAAATTATGGTGTCATATGCTTTACTAAGATAAGCTGTAGAACTGCGAAACAGACGCAAAGATCTAACGGAAATCCAACGGTTTTCCGACATGCCACGCAATTAGCAGTTTGGAATTTCAGAACCTTTAATTGGCCAAGGCAACAGCAGAAAGGGAATTTAAAAAAGTTATAAAAACAGAACGTTACAAGAAAAACCATCTTACTTGCCTCGAACCCACGGTGATGAAGCAAGCAACCAGTGACAGCTTCGCAAGTATATCATTTTGATGCTAAATACGTAAATTCCGCAAAATACTTTGCTCGTAAACTTATCCAAGTATTTGAAAAATATAATAGCTCTAATTGATAATCGGCAGAAAAATTAAAGTGTTACGGAAGCACCGTTAAGAAATTTATAAGATTAAATTTAATTGTATAAAACGGGAGTTTCGTGAAAAATCGCGCAACTAATAAGAAATAAAACTTAAATAGTTACAATCCCGCGCATTAATTGGCTTGCAAATAAAATCATAAACCCAATTCTATTTTAAAAGGAAATAAACAGAAAGAAGATATATTATCGACCAATCGAATGGTGATATTAAAAACCAAGTCTTACTGAGTAAGTGAAATTTTTGAAGTTTCAAAAACTAAACATTATTTTAAACGAAGTTTTAACAATTTTTAACATTCAATTTAAGGTGAAGTTGCTAAAAAATTTAAATTTAACTAAAGTTTTATACCTACAGTTTAGATCCCTTTAGCAAGGGTCATACAACTGCTTATTTATAGGCAGAGTAAAGATTATAATTATATATCCTAACGGGTCATTGTATTTGTTCACATAACTGTATCTGTAGTAAATTTATTTCTATTTTGTAGATGTAAAAATTTTAATTGCATTTTTTTTGTGTTTTAAGATTGAAATTTAACAAATATATTGAATTCATTATGCTCTGTTAGTTATCAGGTATAAATCATGTTGTAAATGAAATATTGAAAAGGAACTAAAAATAGATTATCTCCAGGTAATATTTAGCGGTACAGTAAATACATTGTCCGAATAAAAGGGGTTTATCGCTCAGTCTTATTATCAATAATAAAGTCTGGAAACAGTTTGGTTACCTACAATTCTAAAATCTAATAATTGCGTTATTTTAAAACGCAATGCAGTAATTTATTTTAATTGCCCACACTGCCAAATCAAGTAACCAACAACATATAGCAAGGGCCATGATGGAAGTTGTCCGACAAACGTTTCCTAATCGCATAATTCCACTGTTTGGTGACGTTTCTTGGCCTCCAAGGTTTACTGTATTTGTTGGATACCGAGTATCTTTTGTGCGGTTACCTCAAATCGAAATGTTCAAAAACCTAATATGCTAAACGAATTAGAACTTTCCATTCGTGAAGAAATCATAGCTGTGTTCCAAGAAATGTTGAGCAAACCAATGCTGAACTTTGAGGAGAGGCCACGTATGTGCGTCCAATAAAATGAGTCATTTTCCGGACGTATTCTTTCATAATTAAAATTAAATTAAATAGTCTAAATAAATTAAATAACCTTATATACCAATAAAACTTAGATGTATCACAGATTATTTTTGTGAAACTAAATTTTTTATATTGTAAATTAAGTAGGTTGCACTTTTTTAGTCCTGTATAAGTTTTAATGCATTTGACGGCGATTTATAAGCGTCTCCAAATCGATCTGCTTACATATATTATTGCCATAGCTTAACTGATTCTATCATTTAGTTTGTGATGACATAAATTACCACTTTGACAGTAGTGCATTTTATTGAACTGTGAGTCTTACCATTTCTTTCAGCTGCAACTCATTTATTATTTCATACAAAAGGACCAGAAATTCAGAATTTAATATCCAACATCCTGACTAATGCCTGTATGGGCATTGTACCATTTATAAAATGGTACAATCAATTTTCATATCCCATAACGTATCGTGAAATCAAACTGCATGACGTATTGAAAGACATAATTGTAAAGTAAATGAAGATGTCTGAGTTACTGTTGTACTTGGTACTATACTGTAATCAAATTCTACAGTTGAGCGCAATTTTGAAGAATATAGTGCAGGCTTTCTTCTTATTGATGTTGTTGTAGTAGATAAAGGTAGCATCATAACTCGCGATAAATATGCAACCAAAAGGCCAATTTCCATGTTTACATGCCGAATATAAGCAAGGGGCTGTTTGGTTTTGGAAAAGTGGTAAGACCGAACAAAGAGGTATGGAAACGGTTTTAAACAGGCAGTACGTGTAAACCAGATATATAAATGGAAGAAACAACTAGAGGAAGGTGGAACTACATAAGATAAATTAAAGTTCTTCAATTAATATGTCTAGACAGCGAAACAATTGAAAGAGGAGCAATAATTTACGATATAGCTCTTCGATAACGGGTAATTGAAGCCAAAGGTTTGGTATATCGCACATTAAAGCCTTCAATTCGTGGTTGCTTAACTATAAAAAGATATTTGGTCTAGTTTCACGAAGAATAATAAAATGTATTACGAAATAGGAGCAAAACTAGCTATCCAATATATAACAAACATGTGAAACGTTCGTTACACAAGCAAAGTGATACAGGGTTGCCTACGGTATGAAAAAGTTTTTAATTCATATCAAAATGGTTTCAATTTGAAACTCCATTCCATTATAGAGGTTGAAAATCAATTAGTGCACTTGTGTACTTACTTTTGGCTGTAATACATAGCTATATTTCTGCTGATAGTGAGTTGCATATACCTCTGTTTATTGTGTTGAAGGAATCTTCAGATATATTAGATCTAATAGTAAAGGAATCACTCTTTAAAACAAAGAATGTTTGTTTCTGTATCTAAATCTTGAAAAGTAACTAACAAACACTTTAAAGACTGGTTTCAATATGTATATGAGGCTAAAATATTACAAAATCCCTCTTTCTGCTGGATCTTTGGAGTGGCCAATCTCTACCACTGTATCGGATATTATATCTGCAATTAAAAATGTTTAATTATTAACTATCCCACCCAAAACTACAAGGTGTTTGCAACCCCTCGATCTTCAAGGATTCTATTTTTGGAAACATTATGTACAGACGTTATCTGGTTTAATCATGGTATCGAATTGCGAAATTAACCTCCATTTAAGGAATAGTACAAATTTTTAATTCCTTTTTATACCATTTTGCCCTAATTTTTGTACTGTTGTTATTTTATCAATAATTCTTTAGCTTTAAGTTAATGAACATTACTGCTTACGATGACGAGAAGATGATGTGTCTATCTCGAAACTGGTCGAACTGTATTATACCACATATAAACGAGTTACTTCTAAATTTTATTTCATCTTTCCCAAATAACATTTTGCATTGAGGATCAAAGCTTCAACCAACTTTCTTCAATATATATTTACAAAACTTACTTTGCCATCAATGTCTTCTTGTAAATCAAAATGACATTAAATCCAAAGTGAAATGTCGGGTATGAAAGCCGAGTGGCAGAGCGCAAGGCGTAATCAGTAGACCTTAACTTGGCACATTTGCACGTATCGACCCAAAAATTGTTGGCAAGAAAATTTGTTTAGATAATACGCATAATTAATTAAGAGTTGGTTAAACTGAAGTCTCCAAATATTTTTAAACTTACTAAATATTAGATATCTGTAGTAAAATAGACAACTTAATTCGAAGTGAACGTTTACATTCAAATTGCCAAGGTAATGTTAAACATACGTGTTACATGCTTAGGATCAAATTAAGTAAAATAATTGTTACTAGTACCAAAAATTATGCGAAGAAATTCTAAAACTAATTTAGATAATGCAAATTTTTATAATTAGCAAAAAAAATCATTAATACTAAATAAATGACCATGACGACGCGTTCAAAAGTTCAAATTGAAAGTTTCGATTGGAATCGGCGACTTTCTTTTCGCGTTTTCTTTTATTTTAACTTTTAACAGATAATTAGAGCAGTCGGCTTTGGCATACAAATGATTTAGGTTAGGTAGAAAGATTGGTTCAGTGCATACTTTGCCGTTTGTATATGCGACGCTAGAACTTGGTACAAACGTCTAGCGCTCACATGTTACTCTGCTTTGACCTAAACCTGTGATAGACCTTTAAATGTAATGATTTCTATGACTTATGCTTACACAATATTTTTAGGAAGACATCCACACTCCTATGGAGCTCCTAAACCCCAACCCTCTCTGAAATTGCACGAAATAACTGGTGATCGTTCTTCTACGACGCGACATTTAGATAAATTCCCCGCACTCAGTAGTGAACAAATTTCCGTTATTCGCTATCTGCGTGTCCTAGCGGTGAGCTTTCACGTTTATCATCACCGTCAACACGCCATAGTGCTTTAGACAGTGAATTTTTCATACCTTTACAGCTTTATTTTTGCAGAAACGTGTGGGAATTTAAGTAATTTTTAAAATCTCAAGAAATTATAGCAAAGCGGAATAACTAACTGCGAAATGACATAATTTTTATCATGGATATTGAAATGCTTATATTATTGAATCTATAACAAAAACAACGAAGATTGACATAATGTAAAATTTAAAACTAATTTTCTGATATTGCAGTTTAATACTGCTGGTATACAAAATTTTGTGTGCGCCTTTGGAATAAGATTACTTTTTCCCGCGTCTAAAATGATAGCCTCGTTCTCTAAGGAATAAAGAATTAGTGTCGGGAAAAATATGTAATTTTGCTTCAAAAATCAATAAATAACTATGATAATTCTGTGATTTATAAGGCTTACGCTAAATAACCTTAGTTTAACTTTGACTTAGTACATTTTTTTCATTTGATCCAGCAATCGAAACTTCCTAGGGAGTTTTATTGAATATTATTTTCTTAGGGTATAATACTTTATTTCTGTCACAAATTTAGTTCGTAGAAACCTTTTTCTACTCGCGACATTAAAAACATGTTTGGGTCATGTCCACCAGCTTTAATGGTAGACTACCTTGCAAATGATGCCGGTTTTATATTTTGTCACTTTAAATGTTAATTTAAAAGCCCTGTACTAAAGTATATGAAAACTAGCCTATTAAACAATTATAAAAATCTGCAATTTTAATATGAATTGTGCATCAAAATTGAACGGGAACTATTTACTAATAATCAATCTTTCACAAATCGATTTTACAAAAGTAATTACTCAAATCATCAGTTATATAATTTAAAAACAACATAGAACATTATTGTATTAATATTACAACAAAATCAGGTGCGCTGTATTCTAAAAATAGATACCATAGAGGGTCCTGCTGTTTTTGTTGTTAAAGTATAAATGGAATACAATAACATGCCAAGCATTATAACTACCATTTCCATAGATACAAATATGTACTGCGCGAAACAAAATTTCTAAAGCTATGTACGTTTTATTTTGTATTCATGTCTAACGAACAATGAAAATAATCACAGAATTCTAGACTTCAGAATTTATGAAAAGCGTGTACAGGTGAGAAGACTAGGAACTCCTCACTTTCATTAAATGGAGTTTCCATTTTACTTTTAAGGATTCGCGTCTTTTTAATTAATTAAAATCTTTATCTTCAATTTTTAAAATTTAAAAGTGATTTCACGTTTAAATAATAGAAACGCAATTAAATATTATCGGTCTCGACAAAATCAAAACGCTTAGATATTCTGTAATCTGATGAACAGCAACCGTCCTTATTATTAGTAAACCCAACTTACACATCAACGCTAAGACTACATATGGTAAACGTATGACTTCTTAAGTAACAAATTACAAGTGTATAGTACATTCATTTGATTTCAAAAAAATTAATTAGACAAAGGCAATGCGATACAATGCATTAAACTATTAAGTTATATAATATTAGACGAAAACTTCTTTTCTTGGAAGAAATATTCAATAGAAGGTGCCCGTTTTATGCTATGAAATTACTAAAGGAATACTCAGATTAATTAGGAAACTAGAGTAGCAGATAATAGAAAACATTCCGTAAATGATTTAACAGAGATTATCTAAAAACTTCCCATTACAAAACATTTGAAAACATCATCATGTTTAATACTAATTCCGTTCCAGCATTGAAAAGTTAAATAACTCCATTTTCTCAATTTATTGCAATAAGCCCCGCGGATTTGATTTTAGTACCTAAATATTTTTTAAACAATGAAACGGTTCGAATATAGAAGCTTAACTAAAATAATGTGCAGGGTGTCCTTGTTGTCATTCAATTACAGTTTCCAGTCCGCGCTTGTATAACTTGATCTACTGTGTCTAACAATAAGCTCATTTGCTAGCACTGATATAAAATTTAAATGATGCATGCATTTTATTCTTTTCTCTTTGATTGCTTCGGTATATAATAAAGCTGTTTACTATAGAAAGCTCCAAAAAGTAGTAAAACAGCTTCATCCACCATCTTCGTGATTTTTGCGATACCTTGTAAACAGATAGATATTGATCAAGTTTGTCAACTCCCTCCATATACTTGTTATAATCGAATATTGCTTCTGGAAAATTTACTAGTTCTCTTTTGCCATTGTATTACTTCGAAAGACAGGGGAGGAGTTGTGAAGTTGCTTAGTATATATACGCTTTTCTTTCAGCGATCTAACCGTTTGGATACACTAAGGTTACCACACTGTGTAAAATCACTCTCATTCCTTTTCATATCTTTATCTCATTTTAGATTATTAATTGGGTGGTGCTTTCTATTAGTTCTAATAGTACCACAACCGAATAATTTTTTTAGTAATTCTGTCATTAAAATTACAGTTGCAAAAAAATTGTCAACATATATACAGTAATGTAGATGGCAAGCTAAAGTACTACTTTTTGATCTAAACCAAGAGTTGCGTCACCAGAAGATTTTTCTCCAGTATACACGAGGAAATTCAACATGTGGCCAGTTTTTGCACAGGACATTTACCCAAATTTTAAAACCCCTCTTGACCGACTTTATCGGTAGATATTACTTCATCATACTTCGTCCAGTAAATGCCATCGTACTTTCATAGATTGATAGATGCTGTGGTGGAGAAAATAGGTTTGGAATTATCATTGATGTGTAAATAGCGCAGTATTCTAAATATATTTTTAAGCTCATGGCACGTGTTATCC
>JAHWXV010107898.1:0-11290 GCA_024586415.1 Phrixothrix hirtus
ATCTATTAATTTGAAAAATATTTGTCAACAAAATCGGTTGGTATTATTGAAACCATCAAAATATGTTTACATTATTACGCAAAGAATAATTTCTTATAACAGAAACACGTTTGGCGCTTACCTCCGAATGACCTTCAATGCGGTTAGCTACGAATTAACACATCGACAGAAGTTATTTGCACCTTTATCAAAATCTTTTAATGATTTGTTAAAACCAATCAAATTTTGTTGTTCAAAAATATTAATACATCTTACAAAAAGGAAATTTTTAATTTATATCATAAATAACGGATTGCGGCTGATTTACCTTTTTTGAAAATAATAGAGAAAGTACAAGTACTTCCTAAACTATAATATACACCGTCCCTTTTTTAAAGTTTGAGCTGTATACTATTCCAATTTTGTTAAATTTTGTTCACCAATAACAAAGTTATAAATTTTTTAAAATAAGCGTTCTCAGAACACGCCAAATTATTGCACTTTTTTGTAAAGAATTTATAACATTTACGGAATGACTTATACTAACAAAACGAAACTTCTCAATTATAATAATAAATGATTTATTGATAAGCTGTAAAAATTACACAAAAATTGGCTTCGCTGTTTTTGAATAAACTGGTTTGAAAGTGAACCGCCAATACTTATTATTTTAATAGTAGGTAAATGTAAAATTGTTATTGCAAACACAACATTTTCCCTAAATACAAATTAATCGAATTAACTGAAAACATTTACACTTGCGTGTATTTTAAAGGTCACAAGTAGGGCAAAAATGGATGGGATTAATTACAAGTTCTTTTACTGTCAATTTTGAATTATTAAGTTGCTACATTTTGCAATAAATGCCTTATATAAATATTCTGCTGAATCATTATAAATGAGTGAGTATAAATGAGTGAGTTTTTTGACTTTCTCTATAGGGATTTCAGAAATTACTAAAGGTGGAGAATGATGTATTTAGAATTTTGAAAAAAGAATTGGCTGACTAGATATTTGTAAAATACTGTTTTTGTCATTTTCTTCAAATCGACTTTTCTCTTGTGTTATTAACGATAGACAAAAAATTCAAAAGAGAAGAGTCATACTTAAATATGAGGTGAATAACATAAAACACCCAAATTGTTTGTAAAGTTGTCTATTGGCGAGATATAACATAAACTTGCCTTTTTTAATGGCAACCATAGTTTGCTCTGACATTTTTAAAAAACTAATTTTTTCCATTTTCACAGATGTATGGGTTGATATAGTTATTTTCAAAGAAGTTATCGACGCTAAATTTGTATTTGATAAAAAATTCAAGTCACTTACGATTAAACATTAAATACTTAACAAAAGCTCAATTAAAAAATAAAACAAGGTCTCTGTACATTAAAACTAGATTACAAGTGTTCAAACTGTCCACCGTTTTGTTCAGTATATAAAACGCATCGATTTAAAACATTGACACTATTAATGGCATGAAAAACCGTTTCTTGTAATTCTTCGAGAGAATTAATTACTTGATAATATACCTTGCCTTTTATTATTCCCCATAAAAAGAAATCCAGCAGCATTAGACCTGGAGAACGCGGACGTTAAACAACCGGGTTGTTTTTGGTCCAATCCACATATTTGATAAAAATTTCCTGCAAATTATTTATGACTTGTAGAAGATTATGCGGTGGTGCCCCATCTTGCTGGAACTATTGCAAGTTTTTCCTTTTGATTAAATCTGCACTATCCAGCTTCTCTTCAAATTCGTTTTCCGAAAAATTTAGGTAATGAATGCCAGTGGTGTTATAATTAAACGAATATGGCCCAATAATCTAGTTTCCAAGAATTCCACACGATACTGTTAAATTTGTCATAATTATAAATACAATTATTAGTAATATCACATAGTTCTCACAGAATTCCACTTTAACGGAAATTTTTATGAGTCTTAAAACAATTTTAGTTTCGTATAACTAATGGTAAAATAAATTAGAATTGCCACAAAATATAAAACAATAAAGTAAGTTAAGTGAAGGGTTGTAAAAGGAGTATAATTAAGAACTCTGGGAAAGATACCCTCGCAAACTAATAATAACAAACGTTTTGCAAACTGAGAGAAACGATGGGTTTTGAAATAAACAAGTCTCATTGGGTACAGGAAAACCAAATTTCTGTTACCATAGCAATCAAAGCGAGTATATATAAGCCTTCCAAAAATGGAAAACTTTGTCTTTTACGCTGCAAGCCAAGTGTAATTAGTGTGTGTGTGTAAGAGCGATGTCGCATATTCACAAAGATGACCGAGTTACATCTCGTTTTTTGCCGCTGGGCCAGCAAATTGACGAGGTAAATTAACCAATCCAGTTAATTAAATGATACATTTCTATTTGATACAAGTTATGAAATAAACTTCGATTAAAATTCGCATTATACAAGTTACATGCGTATTCAAAAACGCAAGACGTCATAATTAATCAATAACAGTTAATTATTCAAACCAATCAATTTACATCGAGAATCGCCATATGTAATTCCACCATTCAAAATACATAAGTTGGTATACAACGAAATTTTTCAACTCGAGGGTCAAATGAAAGTGTAAGTGTTTAAATCTAGAGTATTGTAACCTTCCCTAAAATCCATTGTTCAGTTGTTTACAAAAACGAAATTTAAAAATTGAAAGTATTTTCCAACACAATTGGCAAATCCTATGTTCATAAACGCCTAATCGAATTATAAGTAGTTAATCTTATAACATGGAAACGCTTATGTAATTTGCAATAATTACAGAAACCTTTTCAAAATAATTAAATAGTTTCAAAATCATAGTTTAATTTTAAATAAATAACTTTAAACATACAGTAAGGTTCATGTAATATAAAATTTATTATAGGAACTTTTCTAAAATGTTAAAATTACGCTGTTAGAAAGTTAAAGATAAAAAGGTAACCCTCTTGCAATTCAAAGTATAACTAACCCTGTAGCTATAAAAACATTAAACAGAAAGCCCTAACCATTTAAAAGATACATGAAAACAGTTTCCGAAAAACTGCAATTGACCACACCGAAAGGGTCACGGACACCAGCAACGAGAAAGTTTAAGCAAACAAACTCAAGCTAAAACCGATTCATTCAAATTTGAAAAATGCTTACAAACCATCGGTGAGGAACAAAAATGCCCAGAAGCTCCAACTCCGATATAAGCACTACATGGAACAATTTTCGCTTGTCTTGTGCTAGGGGTTGCGTGAACAACATAAGCAACATACCGCTAACCCAGTGCGTGTCAAGATCATATTCACTGATTATTTAGATCGCAAGTCCACAATGGTGCAAGATCCATCTAAGGCCGTATAATAGAAAACTTCTCAGTTGACCAGTTCACCGATATTCTAATTAATATTCGAGCTAGCATTTGGGTTGTACTTATCCGAAGATACAATTCAAGTAACAAAAGGTGCTCTAAGGAATCGACATCAAAGACATCGGTTCAACGTTATCTCCGAGCAGTGATAACAAGCGAAGGAGACGCCTGTTAATAAGGTTAGTCTTCTGTTCAATGTTGATAAAAGGGTAACACATTGAAATAAATTAAGCTTCAGTGGGTTACCTAACATAATTGTAAGCAAGAAGTAAATAAGATATAGGAATTTGAACCCACTCGCCATGAACCAGTGCTTATGAGGATTAGGGTAAACTGTCTATCAATAACAAGTAGGTAATCGTTCATTTATCTGACAACTGTGGTTTCCTATCAATATTACTATGTTTATAAAATTTGAAATAAACCTAATTATTCTAAATATCTCCTAGGATTTAGTAAATAATTCTTGTGTAAATTTATAAATTGCTAAAATTGCATTTTTATTTCTAATAAAACTCGTTTGTGTGAACGTTTAATAATTATTGTGAATTTTTATAACTTCTCCAGAGCTACAGGTATTCATCTCAAAAATTAAATCACATTCAAATATAAAGTAACTTACACAGATACTCTAAAAAGGACAGTGCACATATCGATTGCATTGTAAAAATTATTTGGGGTTCGCCGCAGTAGGTGTTCTTTTTAAGAACAGAAGGTAGCAATCGCATCTCGGTTTGTTTACTCTACACTTAAACATCGTAAAGATCAAGCTATTACATTAATTAGCACCCTATTGTAAAACAACGCTACCTCATAAGGGTAACGTTACTAGACGAACACCTAATAGAACGCGTATAACACTATGATTTGCAGAAATTCTTTAGAAAATCATATAAAAAGAATCAGTAAGCAAATTAAAATAATTAATAAAATTGTTGAAAGAACGTTTTAAATTCGTTGTGGAAGTCTACCATATCTATTGCGCAAGTATAAATTTTTGAATTTCACTTTTTCAAAACATCCTAGTAAATTGAGAAAAAGACTTTTAGGGGCCATATGTAATGTTTCTAAAATTTTGTTCGCGTCAAATGTATGATTATTGGACAAAATATGTTCAGCAAAGGCAGAATCTATGTTGGTAGTGAATACATGGTTTTTTAAAACATAATTCAAATGTTTTTCCAATCTTGTTTTAAATTTTCCTCCAGTTTGACCTAGAAGTACTTGGTAATGCCCTAACAGGATAAAACATGTCATATTAGCAACAACAACAAACAATAAAAATTGATTCTATGTCATGTTTAATTAAAATGTTGAATATAAAGTTATTTAATTCATAATTTATAAAATTAGGTAAACACCACCGATGTCTTAGACATCTTCATAACTTAAAATTTAATAATTTCATAGCTTGGTAATTGTATTTATGAATCGTGACTACTCTTAGTAAACTAAGTTCTTAATGTACTTTTAGTTCCTAAAGGTTGTAGCCAAAAAAGAAATAAAATATGTAATTGACGGTTAGGTTCCGTTAGGTTCTCCAAATCTTGCTATACCAGACTTCTGCATACACTTCTATATAATTATATTATTGTCTACTATATTTCTAACGAGGTTAATAATATTTGAACGTAAATAATGAAGTTGTCAATATTAACCTAATATATACATTTCATTTTCATGATATTGAATTTCAATTCGGATTAAAAATTTCTTGCCCTTAAATATTAGCAGTTATGAATATTACGTTTTCAGTTTTATTAATTTTGAGTGCCCAATTCAAAGGCTTGATTTATATAGCTGAAACATTTAATTCGTTCCGTAATAATTCCAACATTCAAATATATAACCCAGTTTATAGGTTTTATGCAGAAAACTGTAAGTATAAATGTTTTGTCAACCTATATAACAGCAATTATATAACAGTAATTAATCTGTATTAAATAAAGACCTATTTTACTATTTATGTATTTCTTTACCTACACTACGTGTAATATTGTACACCTACGAGCCAATAACGAAAATTGTACATTGAAATCATTGTTTTTCAAATATTTATTAATTTTGATACTTGTTAAAATTGATTGGTGCTGAAAAATAATAACAACTTGTACTTCTTTGAGTAGATTTTATTGTATTTCATTTAATAGCATTATAATCGTACAAAGATTATATCTTTAATGGAAGCTAGTGTTTAGTATTTTGTATATGCTCCTATCTTCTTATGCTTCAAGGCTTATTCGACATAATCGTTTTTGTGATAAATGGGAGCGCCTCTTTTTCATACCTAGTATTAGCTGAGTTTGTTTACATATTTAATATGCTCTGAGCGTAGCAGCTTATTATTAAAACCTATAATAATCTACAATGGCAATGTTCAATGTTCACTGTTTAACATTCCATCGTATTATAACTATACAGGTCTCATACATAAATATTTACTCAGTGACATAGAAATAGCAACATCGAGAAGGAGTTGGAATTTCCAAATGAAATTTGGTACGAATATTTACCTATGTTGTAGTAATAAATGATCAAAATTTAGGTGGGAAATCTTTATTAGTTTAACAAAATTTTATAATAATTGTTAATAATGTGTGGTGCGGCCACTTTGATTTACACATTTATTTACACGCCCAGGTATTGATTGAATAAGGTGGTTTATCTCGTCTTGGGACACTGACTCCCATGCAAGTTGCACCTCATGTCTCAAGGTCTCCAAAGTCAAAGGAGGACGCTGCAAATTTTGCAACCTTCTACTCATTATGTCCTATACATGTTCAGTGGGAGAAATATCTGGAGATCTTGGAGGCCAGGGCCAAAGATGAATCTGGGCCTGCTCAAAGAAGTTCAAGGAAAACATTGCTGCATGTGGTCGTGCATTATCTTGCTGGAATGCTTAAGCTTCGAGTTCTTATAACTACGGCAGACGATGTGTTCCAATCACTTCCGCAATATACCGTTGTGATGTCATATTGCCTCGAATGAACACCAAGGGAGACCTGTTGCTATAAGTAATCGCACCTCAAATGAAAACATCCACAGTGCGGCGTATGTGCCTCTCAAGTGTAAATTGAAGAATTCATCTTTTACCCCGTCTTCTTCTGACTCTAACACGGCCATCTTGAATTCCTAAGTGAAATCTAGATTCGTCACTAAAGACAACACGACGCCATTCAAGATTCCAATGAGATCGTTCATTGCATCACTGTAATCGTTGCCACAATGTTCTGCAGTCAAAGGGGACACAAATTGCGGACGACGGGATGTTATCACAAAACTTGGGATTCGGCGATATACTATTCTAAGAGTTACAAGGCGACATTCTTCGCCAAACCATTGGTTACCAACTGCCCGAGTAGATGAAAATTATTCTCTAAATGCCAGTTGACTTAAACGACGATATTGACGCTCATTCGTTCTTCCTGAAGCTCCGGTTCCTCTTTTACTATGTTCCTGGCCATCTTCAAACCATGAACGATACACTTGCATTGCAATTTCCCTAAATGAAAACCAGCTTCACGTAAACCAATAATTCGACCTCTGTCAAATTCGCTTAATTGGCGTTAATATCCTCGTTGCCGCACTTTAGGTATGATCAACAAAACAAAACACGTTAACAAAAGAAGAACAACCAAACTAATGTTAATTAACAATGAAAAAGAACAAATCGCACGAAAAACAGGTGATGGAAGTTGGCCAAGAATTATAACAACTGTCAAATGTGACATTATCACATTACCAGTTGATCTCAAATGTTAACTAATTATTACTTCTTGTCAGCCCAATAGATCTACCAACTTTGATTAAGAAATTCCTACTCCTTGCAATTTCTATGTCAGTGAGCATATATAATTATTAGCAATCAGTTTTCAACGACTTTTGAAATTTGTTACCAATATCTGGTTATGGTTTATATTACAATCGTTATTATTTTGTATAAGTGATATGCTTAAAATTTTATGTTTAATCTTGCAAAATCATTAGTCTCTGTACTTTTCACTCTGAACCTCGAAAATTTTCATTTATAACTTATACTCGTATATGAAAGTCACATCGCTTGGCGCTAACTGAGGCTGCTCTTTGAGCAAACATAATCATTAAGCCCTCTTGTTTCGACGTGGAACGTCTGCAGTCGAGGCTCTTGGTTGCTCACCATAACCGGTAGGCGGAGAGGTTTTATTCCCCCGAATCGGCAAATGGTAAATCACTTATGCTCAGGTCCCTCACAATCGGTGTATTTTTAGAGATTACGAATTTGGCGTTCATCAAAAGCAAATGACAAAGTGTTGAAGCTGAGCAATAAGAAAATCTCTATCTTACTTCTACCTAAATAATGACTTCAACGGTTTTTGATCACTTAGGAGTCAGAGAACGGAGTACCCCAAAATAAATTTAGTTCTGCCACTTGTATTTTCCTTTTTGCAAAAATTAAAATAGTAAAATAGTAGCCAGGTCAGAGTGAGTGTCGATTATTACTTTAACTCTATGCAACGAGTAATTACAAGCAAGCGTAAAAAATCCGCAGAAGAAACCTACGCATAACTGCAAAAATTGGGAAATAAATTAGGACTAAAACAATACTATTAAGAGAATAGCTTCAAAAATATGTATACACTGCTTCAGGTACGTCAAAAGCTACTTATTCGAAATAAAATAAGCTCTGTAGATCAGGGATTAAAAGTCAAAAACACAAGTTACCGTTTTTACAGATAAGGAATACTTTTAGTAGTTTTTAGCAGAAAGTTTTGCAAAAATATTGTCAAAGTTTGACTTAAATTATATCATAATTTTTTCAAAAGCGGTATCTCCAATTTCGCACATTTTTTCTATAACAATGTTTGCCATAAAAAAAATGTAACTTAACAAATCCTAATCTAAATAGCATAGTTATGCATAGTTTTCCAATATTCAAGGATTCTAGTGTATATGCATATTCCTAAAATCACTAAAATTCCGAATGAGATTCGATTGATTGCAAAACCTATTAGTCAACCTTTATAAACATTTTGCTCTTGTTCACCTTAATCTTGGTATTCACTACACATCTTCTGGGAATGTCTAAAATTGTTGCTAAATAATGTTACCCCCCTTCGTGTCTATTATACCTCTTACCTTTAGAAATATGAGGCGGCGCACTATCTTACCGCAGCCACATTTATTGCCTGATATACGGCACTATACCCTTCAGTAACATCGTCAACATTTCTTGTAAAAATTGTAGAAGACATTATTAAATGCAAACTCTTCGAAGAGCTACTATTCTGAAGTATTACATGGAACATTCAGCGAGAAACGGTTGTAAACAGTTATTTGTATAGTTGTTTGAAGATTTTCCTGATTAATTTACCATAGGTTGCAATTTTGTCAGTAAATAATAATTTGCTACAGAGATCTGAATTGTGTAAGACCTTTAAACAAAATTCCTCGCGACCAACTAATATTAGATTGCGTCACTAGTAGGTCTGCATTCTATCGTTCCCAGTACCTCATTCCCAAATTCATCGGTACATCGTCATCGCATTCTTTCAATATTTCTATTTGGCACCCTACAAAAGTTCATAATACTTCGATATATACTTCTTTATTCGGTTATCTGCGATTAAGAAGTGTTTGTTGATATTCTGCAACTATCACACACGTTTGTAAACCCGAACAAAAATGGAAATGAAAAACACTATATTTTTTGATTCTTGATTTATTTTTTCTAAAACTATCTTACTGGAAGTTTTTATATATCTAGAAAGAACCTAAAAAGGCGTCACTTTAGCATATATATTTATTAGAATTTTTTAAGCCACAAGGACTTTTGGAATATTTATATTCATAGCAAAGCTCGAGCTGTGGAATACGCGAAAATAAGGGATAATAGCGAAAGTTGAATAGATTAACTATGTCATAAACTCAATGGAAAATAGAGTATTTAACGACGGCCGGCAAAACTACAGTGGAGCGAAGCGTGGTTCATCGGCACTTTTGAGTAGGACTACGTCAAAATCGAGAATTATGGGCGGCACTATTCTCTAGTCTAATCCTGCAGAACAGGGATACTTTATGGAAATCACACTATATATCAAGATGTTCGGGACCTATCTTAGAATGGAGATGGACACATCTAGGGTAATGTAGATGCTAGATACAATCTAAGTTTAAAGAAAGCACAATAAACGGCAAGCGCTAATTACTTCGACTTCTACTGTAAATTAAGGAGTCGCAGTTCACTATTCAAATAAGGGAGAGGCCCCTTGGCGGTATGTCACTATTCAGAAGTTATTATTTGTTGTCAAAAGAGGTACGGAAGATGGCGCACCCTGTATATGAAGGAAGAATTATTTATGAACCATTGAAATCTGTTTACTTAGCCACAACGTGTAGGTTACTTCAACTTATTCTGAGGAGGTGTTCTATTTTAAATTAATAAAAATGAAAGTAAAAATACATGAGTGTTCAATTCGATCACCTGATATAAGGTTACTAGTCTTGCGGAGAGTGAATGCAATCTTAAATAACTTTAAATTTAACTCGAAGTGGATGGCTTTTATTAATTTTCAAATAAACTATTAGACCAAGCCCTAAAACAAACATATTTTCAAGTAAATAAGCAGGTTTATAAACAAATTAAAGATTTGATTATAATGGCTTAAATCTAAACACATTGAAATATTAGTTGAGGGAAAAGGCCTGCACTTATGATATACAATAAAATTCGCCCCAATATGATTTCCTGTAATTAAAAGACAAATAGACAGATGTTTTTAGCTCCACGAAATTACAAAGCAATCGCAAAACTTGAATACGCAAGCGCTTTCGTGTGACAGTATCCTTTACACAAGTTGACACAAAATTTACAACTTGTTACGTTCTTCAATAATTATTTTAGTAGAATTATAATTTAGTACACTAGATTAAAATTGAAAAATTAAACGAACTGGTTTGTGAAATATTCTCTTGTCCATTTGTTTCATAAATTATATTGCGGGAATTAGTTTCGATTATGTTTATGCTTTAAGCGTTACGTTACCTGATGAAATAGAGTACCGAGGTATTTTTAGAAGTACTGACAGATTCAATGGCAAACAACATAAATAAAAGAGAAAAATGTGAAATAAACGCTTAGAGATTTGGTTTCGTTTACAGGCGAAGAAGTGTCGATTATTTCATCTCAGTAATTTGGAGATTTGACCTAGGCAATACGCTGAGTAAGGGTGCTTTAATTTTTCGACAGATTTAGCTCGAAAGGTTGCTAAAATAAAGAAGACACTCCCAAGAAGATAATCCAATTAACTTTTTATTTTCCCCTTTTACTATCTTTCCCGAAATTAATCCATTCTATTTAAAAAACCAGTCCAGCTGACTGTACTAGAACTTAAAGTCTAAAGCCTTGCATTTCTCGTTTACAAGCCGACGTTTTTAATTACCTTAACGGCGACATTGATCTGTCGCCTATATTCTATACATCCGCGTCGTAGCTGTAGTGGCCCAAATGCCTTTTTAAGAAAAAGTTGTATGGAGCATCGCCCAAGAATCCATTCTCGGCCGATTCCCTTACTAGGATTAACCTTCAAAATGACGTCTGTGATTGCATATTTTTCAATATAGCTAGCTTGTTTTTCAAAGCTGGAATTCTTTAAATAAATATTTAATGATTTAGAAAACATACAAATGAATAACTTCTCTGTGTAAGTTATATCCTTTTAGGAGTATTTAATGCAACTTCAGAAAACTATTTTATCACATACTATACTAGGAGAATCAAATTAGTTTGATATCTTGACTTGCTTATTCTTTGATATTCTAATGGCTAGGTGATTAAATAATCCTATTCTTACCGCATTAAAACTATATATATATATATAAATTCAATAAAATAAAAATGGATAGTTATTGAAAAAAATGCTCGAACCCGTCGATTTTAAATTTTAGTTTAGAGTTATTTTACGTAGGAATGAAATA
>JAHWXV010107901.1:0-19211 GCA_024586415.1 Phrixothrix hirtus
AATATTGCATTTTTTTGTATTACTTGATTTTTATAGTAATTTTGAAATTTTGGCGGGTATTTAATTAACTGGTCAAACTGGCCATAGCAATATGTATATACTTAAAAAAATGCAAATCTGTTTAAAATGGAAGCCTGTGTAAAACGGAAAAAATGTATGGTCCCTTGGGATTCTAGTTTAGACTGTTTTCACTTTTTACCAAATTTAGGTTAAGAAAATTATTTAATTTGTAGTAAACATCTGTACCTTTAAATTTTTATGTATATTTTTGACATTGGGGCATATACCAGGTATGTAAATATGAAACCGGAATTTTTGTATAGAAAATACACGTTTATTGTATGAAAATGATAAAAAATATTTTATTTGAAGTATTGTCCATCGCTAGCTATACATTTGTGGATGCCATGCCAAAGAAACTGTTACTCTTTTGAGCCAAACCAGTCATCAAACTATTTTTGTAAGAAGTGATGTGCTGCTCAAATGAATAGAAATCAGACGGAGCCAAGTCTGGTGAGTAAGCCGCATGGGAAAGTATTTCCTAACTAAACGCCTCAATCATTTCCTTGATCAGTTGTGCTGTGTGTAATGGTGCATCATCATGACTCAAAATCATTTGTGTTGCCTGTTTTTATATTCTGGTCGTTTTTCACGCAAAGCTTGATTCAAATTGATCATTTGTTGTCGGTAGCATTCAGTATTTACGGTTTGGCCAGGTTTTAGCAGCTCATAATAGATCACACCCTTATGAAGCTACCAAACACAAAGCATTGTCTTCCGCCCATAGCGATTTGGCCTTACAGTTGATTTCGATAGTTCGCCTGGAGTTACCCATGATCTTTTATGCTTAGGATTCTTCAAATATGTCCACTTCCATTTCCAGTCACAATTCGATGGAGAAATGACTTTCTTTTCTATCTGGCGAGCAGCATTCCGCAAGTGGTTTTCCTGCTGTCTTTCATTCAATTCATGTGGAACCCATTTTCCCATCTTCTGGATCTTTCCCATGGCTTTCAAACATATAGATATGGCTTCTCGTGTCACATTTAATTGATTCGCAAGTTGTTGTTGCGTTTGAGTGTCATCCTCATCCAACAACGCTTGCAATTCGCTGCCTTCAATTTTTTTCCATATACTTTGTTTCTCACATCAAAATTATCACTTTTGAATTTTTTAAACCACTCAGAGCACTGTCATTTACCAAGAGCATGCTTACCATAAGCTTTAACAAGCATTCGATATGATTCTGCAGTAGTTGTTTCCAGGCACAAAATTCGACATGTTCAATGCTATTACAAACTATGCTGTTGTACGTAGGGTAAATGTAAATAGCCCTTGTAAACCATTATTTCTAGAGCACAAAATATTAACATTAACATCTATCTACATTTTAGAAACAGTTTGCCTAATTTTTAAAAAATACAATAATGATATACAAACTACATCGATTCATAATACTAGACAAAAATTTTGTCTCCCACTTCCTATTCCTTCATCAGCATTAATAAAAAACTCAGTTATTTATAAAAGTAAAAAAATATTTAATCATTTACCTTTGTAACTAAGAAAATGTCATAATTTAAACAAATTGCGTAAGGAAACCAAAGAATTGCTATTGACTAGAGCTTATTATAATTTAGATAATCATAAACAAACAGATGTTATATTCACTGACTTTGCTAAAGCTAACAGGATGTCATTCTCTTCTATTGAATAAATTAAGACATATAGGTTTTCTTAACATAACACTGTCTTGGATTGCCTTGTCCGATTGATTTCAAATTGTACGTATGAAAAGTCATACATCTCAACCAATTTATGTTAGTACTGGTGTACCTCAAGGCTCTCATTGTGGTCCTATATTGTTTTTACTATTTATTAATGACATTCAGAATGTAATTAAGCACAGCAATTTTCTTCTTTATGCTGATGACCTAAAACTGTACAAAGTCATCGAATCTATGAAAGACTGTGTAGAACTACAACTTGATCTTGACAATGTCTACAAATGAAGTGCTGATAAATACCTTCACTTAAATGTTGATAAATGTAAATTTACTTTGATTATATCTCATTTTTTCTGGTCCATTCTCAATCCATTTGTCATATAAATGCAATGCCTTGTATACGATATATACAGGAAGTAACTCTCTTTCCGCATTAGCCGCCATCATAATTGATGTTGCCGATTTTGAAAAATTCATGACTCGTTCCGGATACTTGCAGCCACGTTTTGTTATAATTTTTTTCCTGCCTGGATCATCGCTCAGGTTTGTTTCATCATAGTTGACTATATTTTTGATAGGTACATTTTCAAATTATCGACATATTCACTCACTACAGCTCGAGTTACCTCAGCTCGTGGTCGTTTTATGTTTTGGCATATGTGTTCTGCCAATTTTTTCTTATGCCTTTTTAAAAAACTAATAACAAATTCGTTACCTGGTGTATTATTTTTGAATCTTTTTATAGTCTTGCCGCAGTTATCTAAATAACTTTTAACGAACAGTCAAGAGTTGTTCGATCCATAGGGTAGCCCCATCTCGAACAGATGAGAATACATTCGACGATTGTCTCCTCTTCTTGAGCAGACAGGGCAGTTGGACCACCTTGCGGCAACATACCCGGATTTTTGTAGTGTCGTCATAAAACTGAATTTGGAATTCCTGCACGGCAAGCTGCTTCTCGTATAGATAAACCAGCACGAATTGTATTAATCACTTTTTTGATATTTTCTTCTGAATGTTTCTGGTATTGTTTTCCTCGAGGGTCTGGTCTGTAATTTCGCGGCATCGTGCTAAAAATTGTTTAAACAATATCAAAACGAAAAAAAACTGAATTTTTCTTGTGATTCTATTCACCCTCGTTTTTTCAACATACTTACCACGCAATGGGAAAAAGTTCATTCGAGAATAAATTTGCTAGTTCTGACTTGCACATTGACGCATCACCCCGTAGCGATGATACTTGACAATATTTGGTGGGCGGAGCAACCACTATTGCTTCGAGAAAAGTCACCCTAGCGTATGTATACTAGTCTCTCATCACGCTGCTGGTTGAAGCAGTCTGTTCGAGTGATTAGGAGGCGAGATATGCACTTGTAAAACTTTTTTGATTTTATTCACCTCCACTGATTCTATTCACCCCCGATTACGGTACTTATTATTTAGTATGCCAGGTATATGGTATGTCTAGTGGAAATGTTATGCATTTTATATCCTTTTTTATTTTAATAGCAATACAGCTGTGGTTTAGAGGATACCTACTTGGGATAATTTCATTTCCGTTGTTACTAGTTTGTAGTCTGTAATTGATTATGAGTGCGTGATTATAATTTTAGTGAAATCTATTATCAATTTTAAAGTGTGGTTGTTTAGAAACATTTACCTGCTTTGTTTATGTTATTTTTTCAACAATTTTAGTAAAGTTAAGCTTATTTTCCACATTGGTTTATATAATTTATAGGGAAACACTTTTTATTCAGATTTGGTTGAAATCAAATGAAATAGATTCTTATCAAGCTGAAATTAAGAGGTTAAAAAGTTTACAAGACAAAATTTTAACAGATGAAGAACTTATAGAAGAATTTGACAAGGAATCTGATGCTAACGTTAATGACTTCGAAGTCAGTAACCATGAAACTGACACGGAACAAGAGATAGAAGCAGAAGAAGAAATTGCCAGTTCGTTGATTGTGTCGCCAAAATCTACTAATGATATAACATTATATTACTATGGTAAGGATGGTACTAAATGGAGAAAACATGCTCCACCTTGAAACATTAGAACCCGAAAAGAAAATATATTGACACATCTGCTTGAAGTTGAGGGTGAAGCAAGACATGCTGCAGATCCGTATCAATACTGGATGTTTATGTTTGGCAATATTATGGATATCATTGTTGAAAATACAAATATATATAGAGAGAATATATCGTTAAGATACAAAGATAATTATGATGATAAGCCAACTAATATTGATGAAATTAAAGCATATCTTGGTTTGTTATATTTAGCTGGAATCGAGCATGATGCAAGAAGAAATTTATCGGAATTTTGGTCCAATGATGGCATGGGTTCGGAAATATTTGTTGCAACAATGGCTCCACGTAGATTTGAATGTTTGTTAAAATGTTTACGTTTCAATGATATTGCAAATCGTGAAGAGAGGAAAATACAAGACAAATTAGCAGCAGTTCGCCAAATGTTTGAACAATTTAATAAAAATATTAAAACAAATTATAGTCAGGAGAGTACATCATACTGGATGAAATGCTTTTTGCGTTTAGAGATAGATGTGGTTTCAAAGTTTATATACCAACTAAACCAAATAAATATGGTATTAAAGTTTTTTCAACAGTCGATGATCGTATGTTTTATAATCACCATCTAGAGATTTATGCTGGAGTGCATCCCGATGGACCTTTCAAGGTCAGCAATGCAGCAGCAGATGTAACGGAAAGAATATGTAAGCATTTAGCTGGATCAAGAAGGAATATAATTGCTAAAGGAATATTGTCTTACTGTAGTTGGAACTATTAGATATAATCGAAGAGAACTACCGCCTTAAATTAGAGAGATAAGAAAGAGAAACGTAATGCCATCAATATTTGGTTTTGGAGCAGAAATGGGTGTAGTATCATATATTTCTAAAAGATCAAAAAATGTGTTGATAATTTCAATTATGCATTGAGATGATAGGATTAATGAAAGTACTGGTGACACACAAACTGTATGTGGTCACATTTTATAATAGTACCAAAAGTGAAGTCTATGTGGTTGATCGAATGATCGTATAATGTCGCAAGAGGTGCCAGGCATTGGCTGATGGTGATATTTTACGGTCTCCTCAATATTGCCGCAATAAATGCATTTGTCATATATAAGGCCAATAATTCCGGTGGCGAATTTGCCAAGTCCCGCAGATTATTTCAAAAAGTTTTGGGAATAATGCTTGTTAATGATAATATGAAAAGAAGAGCTATGGATACCCATATACCCTTACCCTTACGTTGTCAGGGTTACCTGAAAATTCTAGGGAAAGTCCAATGTATAATAAACGAGGACGCTGCAAATATTGTAGTAAAAGAAAAACAAGGCACTATTGTAAATTCTGCAAGAATTGGTTATGTATGAACCATATTACAGCCTGTTGTGCAGAAAGCGCTGAGAAAATAAATGTGTAACTTTCGATTTCTACAGTTTATGTAATGATTTTTTTTCAACCTCTTTGATACCATCATCTCATAGCTTATCATTTATATATTTAAAATTCTTATATTCTATTCTTTAAGTTTAAGTTAATTGCCTTATTTTTAATATTAAAAAAAAATTGTGCAAAATGCATATTTGGGGTGATTTCCTAAAAACAGGTTTAATTGTTTATTTTTTGTTTTATTGTACGTATGTATGTTAATACATAAAGAAGTGTTTCTAATTGATGCTGTACAAAGTTTAGAAAAATAAAAAATTAATGTTTTATGAGTAATTTTAATTTGGTTTTGATGGACCCCACCCATGAGTTCGTGTGATTTTGAATCTATCTGTGAGAAGCAGGGTTGAAATCGACAAAAAATTAGTAAAAGAAAATATTTTCAAAATTAATGTTTTTTGTACTATAAGTATAAAGATAATTCTAGTACCAAGTTCTTTGTTAATTATTGAAATTCAATTTTCATACAAATTATGTACATAATGACTATAATCATTGATTTTAATACAAAATCAATGCTATAATGTATTTTTCTATAATCATTTTTTCTTTGAAGCTTTTAAAATATAAGAAAATATTTTTTTATTACAAATACAACACTATAAAAAAATATAAAAAGATTAATAAACTAATATTTGTAACATTTTTTATCTAAGAAACATATGCATGTCAACCATAATTATAATAATCAATAATTTTTAAATAATATGTAGTTCCCTTGTATGTGAATGAAATGAAAAAGCAGCTCTATTTATAATTTTCATAACGCAGTACAGTCACGCAATTGATTGCCCCCAGTTGAAATTAATATAATACCAGAAGTTCTAAACAGTTTAGTAATATAATGTATTACCTTTAACTTCGTCGTATTCAGTTTCGATTAAAGATGCCAAGTCGGGAAACTCTTCCAACTGTCTACATCTTGCCAAGGCAACAGAGTGAGGATCCGGAATGTGGTTATGAGGCATATTAACACTAGGGGGTCCATTTCCAGTTGAAATGCTACCCTAAATTTACACACAATTTTTAATACTAATGGTAATAAAAATAAAACAAGACTTACTTTGCAATGTAAACTGCGTTGAGTACAACGCCATCGAATTCCGCCCCCTTGTCTTTTCTTATGTACAGTATACATATATCCTCGATGTATTATTTTCATTCCGCCTTTATTTGATCGTATTATTTCAACATTATCGTTCATACTCTCTGCAAATTATAATACATTTTTGGTACCGCAGGAGCTAAGCAAAGGTCCTAAATATAGCAGAATTTGCCGATCGATAAGTTACCATTTTCGTTTACTTCAATTATTTTTGTATGTACGTTATATTTTCTTACAACGACAATGAAAATGAATAAAGCAGACCTTAAATTAAAAATAATACTTACCGATGTGTGTATTTTTCTTAAAATAAACTAGAGTGCCCGATGTTTCGAAAATGGGACCGTCTGCACGCTAAAACGGAACTGGAATAATGCAACTATGGTCCTTTTAAAAACGTAGGCCTCAACAAATTTTTTTCCGACTTACCTTTGCATTTCAAATTTTACAAATAATTAATTGCTTCCCACTTCTTTTTTTTTATCAATTCTAATACAAATTAAAAAAATTACATATTTACAAATAATACAATTAAATTATATCATTTAAATAAATAAAAATATTAATTTACTACAATTTTCATTAAACATTATTAAAAGAAATTGACAAATTTGTTATTTCTCTACAAATTTTAAATTTTGGCGGACAATTTAAACAGATGCTGCACAACGGAACGCAGTGGCGTAACAATTTCATTTCCACTTTAAAGCCATAGCTTTTAAATGTTTTTTAATTAATTATATTTCAGTAACCAAAGCTTAAATATAGACATTTACAAATTTACTTTGAATAAATGAAGTATAATTGACGTCAAACGTTAATTTTGTTAAAAAAATCACCTCATAATAAATTATTCTTACAGTCTGCAACAAAGTAATGCAGCAAATCGAAAACGCTATTAAATTATGTAAATAAATTTGATTCATTTATAATTATCGAAGGTAACTACTACTACAATGTTGTACATTCATTTATTTCGAGTTGTGTACTAGCTTTATCAAACCTAATACCGAATTCACAGAACCGATTTCTGTAGCGAGTGACATTTTTAGCCAATCAAAACCCGAATTTTATTAAACTCGCATTCTGTGAAGCCGACTTAATACTATCTTAATTTTATTTTTTTCTGCTTGCTTTGAAACAACATTAAGCTTAAAGTAAATTATAGCGGTATACTTACTTCACACACATTAAGCATAAAATTTATAAGAACGAGGTGCTCGCACAAATAAATAAAATTACCCTATCTAAAGCATTCCTAAACAAAGATATTTTACATGGTTGGCGAGTTGAGGTTCTACCAATACCTTTTCCGGGAAAATAAATATATCATATGGTTGAAATTAATATTAAATAAAAAAAAAAAATAAAGTATGTAAAAGATATTTTAGATTAGAAAACGTTAAATAATAAAATACTGTTTTTTAATTATATGGATAAAATTAATCATTTTGAATAAATGTCACTTTTGAAAAAATTGCTTGCTTATTATTTTATTCATGTAATAAATTTAATTTTAAGTAAAATGAATAAATGGGTCTCACTGACAGATCTCCTTATTGAGCAATAAAGGCTCTTAAGTGACTCATTTACTTCGTTTTACTTATTTCATATTCCACCCTCACATATAGAATATTCCACAAGTTGATACCGATATCTAAAGAGCCACTTTCTTTCTCAATGTAATCTTCAATAATGCCATCGTCACAATAACGTCCCTTATATTCATCCACAGAATTATTTTTTATGCTGAGATCTATTATAAAGAACGCCTTAAACTAGTTCTGTTTAGTATCACTTGAAGGGTATGTCTAAAATCACATACGAAAATAAAGGTGCCGTATTCCTTTAATTTGTTGAGACTCCTGCCAAGGTAATAAAATATTTAACGAATAAAACAAACATTTAAAAGAAAATTAACAACCCTAATTTGAAATAAAATTGTATGAAAAAATTGGATAGCTAAAATAAATTCGAAATGTTACACACCTCGCGACTACTATTCATGTACATTACAAAATTAGAGATAACAAGAATTTTGTAGAAGATTTCGGAGCATTCCAGAAGTTTCCATGGCGATAATATAAATAATGTAATCACAAATTACTTATTACTGCAACTGATACCTAAATAAATTCAAGGTCACTGCAAAGAGCCATGGTATTGAAATTGATGTCATGAATATTCCGTATAATTTTATTCTTTAATATTCCTGAATTTTACAGAATATCACGTTTAAATTTCTTTAGTTTAGCTTTTCCTAAAAATTTGCTCATGTTAAGAAGTTGTTATAAATAAATATAAATATAAACGATTATTACTAGTGTACTCTAAAATAAATATTAAGTTAAGTACTTGTAAATAGATAATTAGAAGTTAGTAAAGATAAATAAAGAATTATTAGAAAATAATTAACTAGTTGCGTTACATTGGTGTCAGAAGTTTGATTTGTTATTGAAAGTGTGAACTTACGTACTACAGAGTGGTATTTTAGTCCTGTTACCCAATTTGTAATTTTATTATGAAATGGAAATTTAAGTGTAATAAAAAAATCTATTTGTTACTTACAAAAGAGATTTAATAAAAACGTATTATTGCTTACAGTTGCAAACAGATGTTAAAGAATATGTTCAAAATGCTCACCCCTTGCGGTTACACACGCTCGGACTCTTTTTCTGCATGTTAGAAGAAAGCTTTTTAAAATTTGCACTGGAAACATTCGTGATTAAGTCTGTAACATAGGCTTTAAGTTCATCAATAGTGTGAGGATTGTTTTTGAAGGCCTCGGACTTAATGTAGCCCCACAAAAAGTAATCAGGAGATGCGAGGCCTGGGGACCTTGCAAACCTAAGCCCTTGCTTATTATTCGACCACCAAAGAACTCTTGCAGAAAGTTCATGGTTTCTCTAGACCTGTGGCAGGTAGCGCCGTCTTGCTGAAACCAGCAGTAGCGTTCTTGAGGTTCCAGTAGGGACACAAATTGGCAAACAATATTTCTGTATACTTCACCATTTAGAGTATGTTCGAAGAATATGGGTCTGACTATACGCTGACGAGATATCGCACACCGTATACCAATTTTTGCAAGATGTAAAGATTTTTCATGTAAAGCGTTAGGATTTTCAGCAGCCCAAATTCGAGTGTTTTGACTGTTCACATAGCCGTCGAGATAGATCCAAGATTCATCACTAAAGAACACTATGTTTAAAATTTTGATTCCGTTATCAGTTACGAAAGACCTAAACCAACAGTAGTATTGCAATCGCTTGTTTAAATCTGGAGGCTGAAGCTCTTGGACTAATCGTACGCGATACGGATACAATTTTAATTTTTTATCAGCTTTCTGAACACTCGAATATGGCAAGCCAACCTACGAGGAAAGCTTTCGTAAACTTTTCCGTGAAGAATTGAGCAATCTTGTTCTCACATAATCTAAAACTTCATCTGTCGAACGAGATGGTCGGCCACTACGTTGTCTGTCGCAAACACTACCTGTCTCTCGAAATCGTTTTGCTAATCTAGAAATTGACATTTTTCTGGAGGAGGAACACCAATGAATTTAATTTGAAATGATTCTTTTACACTCACATACGATTTCGTAGCAAAATATTATTCAAGAATGAAAACCCGTTGTTCTAGGGTAAACGACATTTTGTTCGTAAAATCACGTGGGCACAAAATTTTACACAACTCAGAGAGAATCAAGTCACACTACCGGATCTGTATCGGTTGAATAGTGCTACCAAATTTGTGTCACAAAGCAAAATTTCCCTTTCTTAGATAAAAATTACCACACATTAAAAATTTGGTAACAGGACTAAAAAATCACTCTGTATTAATAAATTAGAAGTTAGTGTTAATTGTTTCCTATATGCTAGTGACACCAAATGCCGATAGAAATGTGGACTCGCTCATGAAAGTGCTGCATTGATGCTGAACAAAATGGATTCAAATAAAGAAGAAATTACAAGCACATTAAATGAGAGAATGCTATCCATTAATACCAACCAAAATAAATAGCAAAAAGAAATTACTAACAAATTAAAAGAGGAAATGGTATCCATTAATGCAAATCAGAATTAATTACAAGAAGAAAATTATACAAATCAGAGTAAACTACAGGATGAAGTTAAATTAGTCAAAATGCATCAAAAAAAAAGAATGTAAATTAAGCCAAAGTAAATTACAAAAACAAATAAAAACAAGATAAATTAATTTACAAATTGAAATTACAAAGTGCGAGAAGAAATTAAATTAAATCCAAATCCATTAAAAGAACAATTTAAATTAAGCCAAATTAAATTACAAGAAGAAATGGAAAATGTTACAAATGAGTTGTGAACAAAATATAAGTAGATAACCAAGAAGTGTGATGAACTAGATCGAAAGTTTATCCTCCTCAACGTAAATAAAGAAGTCACTTTAAAACACGTGAAAACACCCACGTATGACGGGAAGATATATTCGGCCAATTATAAATAATTTGTGGCAGCTGTAACATAGAATAAATGGACCGTTGAAGAAAACGCAACTGCCTTAATAATGGTTCTACGTGGAGATGCTTTGGACATTTTACAAACCATAATGGACCATCTGCTGAATAATTGGTGAGAATCTTCAGGAATTTGAAACTAAAATTGTTCAGCTAGTAAGGTTAGTATACCCAACGACTCCAGAAAGTTTTATTGAACAAATTGGGGTGCAAACATTTGTGGACGATCTTCAGGATTCCGGGCACTTAAATTAGCACGTCCGTATGACCTTGCTAGTGCATTAACTCATACACTGTAATTTGAAGCAGCCAAACAACCATTAAAAGAGCACGCACGTGTACGTCGAGTCGAAGAAATCGAAGTGGCGTTGAGAGTCTATAACAGATATTTTTGAGACTACTTTAGATGCAAAACTCAAATGGACCTAAACCACGATGCTGGATGTGCGGTAAATGGGGACATATACAGAAAATTTCTAAAAGACTGGAGCAGTCCCGCTGATAATACAAAGCACCAGGAAAGCTGGAAAGGATCGATGTAAGGGAACTAATATCGATCTCTTCTAGCCAAGTCTTAGAAGACACTATCCAGGTGATATAATTAAAATATAAACCAAATAGCCTTCACATTAATTAAATGGAAAATTTGCCGAATGCCCCTCGATACACGAACAATCAAAATAATAGTGAAACCAAACATCGTTGAGAACGGAAGATTACTGCTTTCACAGCTACGATTACGTACAGCTTCAGGATACCTAGTAACTATTCATGGTGAAATCATTACAGATATTGAGATCGGTTATAAGTAGTGTACGCATCGCTTGCTAGTAGCTGATGTTGAAGAAGCTGTTATATTGGATGGATATAATTTCTGAGTTTGATTTCTCCTTCGACTTAAAGAATTACATCATACGAGTTGATGACGAAGAGATACTTATTAATCAACGAGATGACTACGCAATGAAAATAATTCTAGCAGAAGAGGTGTCGTTACTGCCAAGAAGCGAAACAGTAGTTATGGGTTAACCGGATGAAAACATCTTAGCAAGAGTGTTTATCGAAGCCAAGGAAACGACATCTGTTCGCTTGATGGATGTTAATACCTTCCAAATAACTCTAAAGAAGGGCACCGAATTAGGAACATGCTCGCCTATTTCATCTATGGTAAGCTGCATGAAAACCGGTAAGAAGGTAATGCCTGTAGAGAATTTATCCAACCTGCAGCCACACCCGAATCATTGGACAACTGTTTATCCCATCAGCAAAAGGACACGGTAACATACTTGCCATTTGTTCGAAGAGAAGAATAAATATGGCAACGCACAAAATATAGTTTACTGGAGATGCCCAACCAATACGTCAGCAACCAAGGAGGCTACATTTAGCCAAACGAGAGGAAGCTGACAAGACAATTAAGTACATGACCTGTAAAAGGATAATAGAACCGTCCAGCAGTCCTTGTTTATCACCAGTTCTACTTATTAAAAAGAAATATGGCAGCACTAGATTCTGTGTAGATTACCATCGCTTGAATAATGTGACTAAGAAGGATACCTACTTTCTACTTAGAATTGACGACACTTTAGATACTTTCCGGCTCCAAATGGTTTTCTACGCTAGTCATAAAAGGTGGCTATTGGCAAGTTGCTATGAAAATGGGAAAAAACGGCATTATACCATGAGCAAAAAGATAAATCCTGTCAATTGATCCAACGATATGGTGACATATTTGCCACTCATGATGGTTTGAAGAGACTAACAAGCATGGTAACGCACAAAATAAATATTGGAGATGACCAACCAATATGTCAATAACTAAGGAGGCTCCCTTTATCCAAAAGAGAGGAAGCTGAGGAGATAATCAAGTGCTTAGCCTGTGAAACGATAATGGGGTCGTCCAGATCCTTTGGGAATCACGAGTTCTACTTGTTAAAAACAAATATGATAGTACTAGATTATGTGTGGATTACTGTCGCTTAAATAATGTGATAAAAAAAGATGGCTACTAATCTACTCAGAATTGACGATATTTTGGACACTTTCGGGCTCTAAGTGGTTTTCTACTCCAGACATAAAAAGCGTATATTGGCAAGTCGCTACGGACCTGGGGAAAGACGGCATTCTTTATTGGTTGACCGTTCACAGTGTTGCCCTTTGGCTTGTGCAATGCACCAGCTATGTTTGAAATGTTAATGGAATTGATCCTGAGAGAATTGTCTTGGCAAACTTACCTAATACATTTAGACGATGCCATATTTATTGGAAAGTCCTTCGATGAACACCTGAAGAATCTTGACGAGGTGTTTCAAAGACTGCTTAATCCGAAAAGTTGCAACTTGTTTCAAAACGAAGTTAAATATTTGGGTCATGTGGTTTCTGGAAAAGGCGTGGGACCTGACCCAGAACAAATGTAGTCCATACGAGAATGGCGACAACATGAATTGCGCAGCTTCTTGAGGTTATGCACTTAGTATCGTCCATTTTTACGTGAATTTGCTGACATTTCAAAAACCCTTAAAACGTTTAAAACACTTAAATGAATTTTGATAACTACGCCCATACCATCGGTGCAGTCCTGTAGCAAAACCAAGATAGATAAGAAAGAGTAATTGGGTATTTCAGCAAAATGTTGTCTAAACCTAATTGCTAGAGATAATAAAGGCTGTTGAATACTTTTATAAATACATCTATGGACAAAATTTCTTATTAAGAACTGATCAGCGTTGAAATGGCTATACAGTTTAAGAATCTAGAAGGTCAAATAGTGAGATATATTAAACGGCTAGAGGAGTATGACTTGAAAATTGACAATCCTGCCAGAAAAATCAACGAAACATTAACAATTTATCAAGAAGACCTTGCCCAGAAGACTGCAAATACTGCTCTCGGTTGGAGTCAAAAGTTGAAGAACCTCTTGTCGATGCGACTACTGTAATCAGTAGTGATTACAAACCGAATAATGTCAAGCAAGATCAAGAAAGTGATCAAGATCTGAAGTTGCTATTATAATGGAAGAATGAAGATCAAAGACCAGGTTAGGAGGAAGTGGGCCCATTTAATCCCTTTGTTAAAGCATATTGGTCTTAATAGGATTCCCTCCAGGTTCAGTATAGCCATTTGATGAGAGCCCTGGGAAATGATGATGGAAGTGAAAGAAGAATGCAGTTGGTGGTTCCAAAAAAACAGAGTAGCAGAGGATTTGCGACAACTGCATGATAGTACATGAGGGGGGGATGTAGGAGTATAGAAAACTCTGGAAAAGGTCCGTGAACGATTTTATTGGATAAACTGCAAGGACGATGTTAATAAGTTGTGCCGAAAATTTGTAACATGTGCTTCTGGAAACGTTCCACTGGGAAAGGGAAAAGCACTGCTGAGGCAGTATAAAGTGAGTAGCCCATTTGAAAGCGTAGCAATTGATATAGCTGGCTCACTTCAGGAAACACAAGCAAGAAATAAATACATCCTATTCGCAACGATCTATTTTAATAAATGGACCGAAGCCTATGCTCTACCAAACCGAAAAACAATTACAGTAGCCGAGACCTTAGTGAAAGAACTGTTTAGCCATTTCAGAATTCCATTGAAATTACATTCAGACCAAGGAAAAAATTTGGACTCAGCCTTAATCCAAAGTATCTGCCAGCTGTTGAAAATACGCAAGACTGGAACAACTGTTTTTCATCCACAGTAATACGGAATTGTGAAACTTATGAATTGAATGATGGGGAAATATTTGTCAAAAGTTGTCTTATATTATTAAAAAGATTGAGATCACTACTTAGATCTGTTCTTGATGGCATATCGGTTAGCTGTAAATGAAACGACAAGAGAGACTCCAGCTAGAATGTTTTTTGGGCGTGAAATTATACTACTGCGTGATTTGGAAGGGAAGATGTTGCTGGAAATACATATGCCAAAAGTCCTAGAAGGAAACTTAGTTCAATTCATGAGACAGTTCACAATAACATCCAGATTACCAGTGATTGAACGAAATTCTATTATGATGTATGTTCCAAAGCAGAAGGATTTCAACCCAATGATCTGGTTTGCTTGTGCCAGTCCCAGCGACGCGACGGTATGGTTTATACCCCAAAATGCAAAGAACCTGGGAAGGTCATTATAAAGTTATAAAAAGGATGAACTATGCAATATATCGAATGATGAAATTTCCCAGGGAAAACTTAATGTGGTTCGCATGAATTGGTTAGCCCCATGCGCTGGGAGAAATGCAGAACCAGGCCAACAAGAACGTAAACAAAAGGCGAAGCGCGTTTGAAAGTTTGAAAACGTGAAAGTCAACAAGCGTTTACCGATTTTATATCACCCTATTAGTGACCGTAAAACTTGGTTTTGTGTTATCACTGAAGAATACACACATCTCTTCGATGTACCAAAGGAGTACACCCTAGCTCATTGTGCCGTTAAAGATGTCCGAATGTTCTGTAGTATCACTGCCGAATTTAAAAAGAGGTATGGTGTTGTAGAAGAAATACAACAGCTAGGGCCAGAAATTGGGAAGGCGTGTCACTTACTGCGCCGTCACTGCCAAGGTATACGAAGCATTTACTAATTCGTTGCGAAACCCTTGTCCCATCAGAAGCCTCACTATGAAGACTTGTGGGATGCATTATGGGACCTAAGAAAACAAACTTGTCCCGGGGTTGGTAAAAAGTTATTCGTTTAAAGCTTAACTGGGGTCTAGACCAGCTTGACTGTCGAGTAGTACATAACATATTAGAAGCAGTGTTTCGAGACACTGGTGTCAAGGTTCAGATGTGTAGTTGGAAGCCAAGAGGAACTCCACTAACAACAAAATCTATGGACTGCGACTTCTTCAAGAAAAGGAATTGTAAGTATGGATCGCAGTGCAGATTTCGGCATTTGCAAACAACAATAGGACCAACGCAAGAGTTAAGTTCAAGGTCGTTGATACGGAATGTAACAGTTTTAAGAAGGAGACAGTATAATAAAATTAGAGATAAGAACTTTGGAAATATTTCAGAAGGTGCCATAGCGCTAATATAAATGATGTAATCACGGATGACTCATTACTGCAATTGATACTGAAATAAAATTAAAGGTCGCGACAATGAGTCATGAGATTTGAGTATATGATGTCGGCATTTTGTGTAATTTTGATTTTTATATTCCTGAATGTTCCGGAATATCACCCTTCTGTATAAATAGCAATTTAAATTCCTTTATTTTAGTTTTTCCTAAGAACTTGGTCGTGTTAAGAAGCTGTTATAATTAAATATAAACATAAACGATTATTACTAGTATACTCTAAAATAAATATTAATTTAAATACAAGTAAATAGATAATTACATGTTAGGGAAGATAAATAAAGAACTTTAAAACAATGAACTAGTTTCGTTGCAATACTTAAAATTCAAGACATTGTATTTCGTTAAATGTTAAGATCGTCATAACTTCCAAACTATCCATAGAAATTACACGATTTTATTAACAAAAAACTGCTTTGATATATCTTTAAACATCTTGATAATATTTATCGACAAAGTTAACGTTACAAAAATATGTACTCCTAAGAAAAATATAAAAATAACTATTGTCATATCAATATTGTAAATAACCATATAGGTTTTTATAGAACTCATTTAAAGCAACAAATTTTATATTCATTATTTTGCTTTTCGACGGAGAAAAATTTAAAATGTGCCTTCTTAGATAAAGAAGTAAAATTGTACATCTCGTGTCAATATAATTTTTGGAACGTTAAAAATTCCTACTTGGGTTGCAGTCAACCTCGGTTGGTGTAGTGATTGGCATGTTTGGCTCTATGCCAAAGGAATGCAGTCAAACAATATCGAGGTTGGTAAATCTTTCAGTGAAGAAAAATTTTATTAACTTGCCTTCTTTTCGGATAAAGAAATAAAACCATGTGATGTTTGGCACGTTAAAAATCCCTAATGGTGGTAGAACTCCTCCAGATGCGGCAAAATTCTAGTAGGCATGGCGAAATGACCATAGGAGTTGAAGTCAAGAGAGCCAAAGGAATTTCCGCATCCCTCAAACAAACGACTTTACAATAGCCGTTGAATTTCTAAAACACAACACTAGTCTGATTGAAATTATTAGATGTGCTTAATAATTTTGAAATAGTATATTATGATACAAGTGTATAAGTTATAGCCTTTAAGCACGCGCAACAAGTTTAAGAGCACGACGTGAAGCGGAGTTTGTCATACACTATTTTTTTTATCATACCTGCATAATTATTTGAGAAATAAAACTAAATATTAAAACTAATTAAAATCGCTTTTTATTTGAAGCAAATACTAGCATTTAGATAGGAACTGGTGTTCATAAGCTGTAAATAAATATTGTTATACTTGTTGAAATTATTACCTAGTAACCTGGTAACCTAGAAAGCTTTAAAAACTTTTTTATATTCGCTGCTAAGGTGTGTAAACAATATTTATCATGCAGGTATAATAAAAATAGTATTAGTATGATATGCTTCTCAAATGATCTTAAAATCAGTTACATAAGTCTGTCAGATTATTGCTTCGATTTCTAATTGTAGTAATAATTGTTGTAATGACGTCAGTTACTGATCTAATGTAAGTTGGTTGACATGGTTTTAGCATATGATTTAGCAGTTGCCGGAAATTTGGCATTGCATTTAAGACCCCTATGGATTGAAAACAATAGGAATTAGACAACCTAAAATGCAATAATCAAATATTATTAATTTTTAAAAAACAATTCCGTAAGGGCAAGTGGGATACTATGAATTTATAAACAAGTTTTATCCACATTTTTTTAATTAATCACGAAAGCGTTAATATTGAAAAAACGCCAATTTATCATTTTTCCAATATTAAGCTTCTGTAATTAATGAAAAATGTCGATGAAACTATTGTTTATAAATTCGTAGTATTCCACGTGTCCTTACGGAAGAATTGTTTTTAAAAAGTTTAACTGCAACGATTATTGCATTTTGAGTTGACTAGTCTCTATTCATTTCAATCCATAAGACTATATGGTGAAAGATATTCCAACACACGTCGTCCACATAAACAAATGTTTGAAAGTCTGAAACTGACAGTAACTAATAAGAGATAAAGTTTAAGAGCACCAGTATTAGGATAAAGGATTTTGAATAGAGTTGAACAAGATCCAGTAGCGAGCACCAGAAGAATTACTGCTATGGAAAACCAAAGACACTATTCATTGAGCCCTTAGGCAGTCGCTTTTGCATTCAAACTACTTACAACTGATTAATGCCTTACATGAAGAAAATTTGAACAATTATGATTCAAACAGAATAAACGCCGCTTGACGGCGTTTATTATGCCAGAATTAAAATTAACGTAATTGTTAGTATTTATACAAAACAAACGACGTGTAACGTCATAGAGTGCTGTACGACGTTGATTGTTCGTCAACTTTCTACTTTTTCGCTTAAATGCCGCGTCAAATGTCATATAACCACCTTTTTTACGTTAAACGTTTTTCAGTTACCTACATAAAGCACGATAGCAGGTCGGTGGTTCATAAACAAATTTTGCTTGGTTTTCTCAGCTGTAGCCGGTCGAGTAGAGGTGAGTCATTGTTCAAATCGCTTGATTCTTTTGCTCCGGACACTTACCGTAAATAGTCAAAGTACTCAAAAAGTTTTACTTAGAGCCATTTGCACCATACACGCTTAAATTAAACTTAGCTTCATTTCCTTAGAAACAATTGCCGTGGCAATCATTATTACAAAATTAATTAAAGCTTAGATATAAGCGAGAATGGTGCAATGGTACCTTAAAGATTTTGTATAAACAAAATTTTTAGGCGCCACTTCGAAAGTTCAATCAAGTAAACGAAATTGTTCGAAATGAGCTTTTAAAATATCATCCAACGTAGCTACTACAGCGAAAGTGATACCCAGTGATCGATTTAAAAGGTATCATGTAAACATTTGACTTTCAACAATTTAAAATTGGCAAAAATAAAAGAAATGATCTCGTTCACAAAAACCCAAATGTTATTAATTTATTATTTATCCTCAATTCATATTTTTTTTCATATCAAAAAGTATTCGCATCCCCTTAAAAGTTATAAATACAAATTGTTCTGTATAAGTGTGAGTGTATAGAATTTGGTACGATATCCACTATTTCCATTAATCCGTAAATTCCTTTATCCTTAATATACTTATGTATTTATCTTCAAAACTAAATAATTATCATTACATTTAATACCTTATAAGTCAAATTTAAAATCGCTATCAAAATATCAAATTTCAAGGTCATCAGATATCTATACGCATAATATTGATAGTAATTCGTAAGATTTTTACGATTCTCATTTATATCAATCAAACATTTACTTAAACTAAATTATTTATTACATGTCATTAGTGATAATTATTATTTAA
>JAHWXV010107913.1:0-21515 GCA_024586415.1 Phrixothrix hirtus
AATACTTCGGTTCAATTCTTTATCAAGACTGTAATATAAACAATAAGTATTATTTATATTTAATTGTAACATTGTGAGACCGTAGCCCAACCCACGGAAGGTTAAGAAATAATAAGTGTTATATTCCGACAGCAGTTCCATACAAACATTTTCTTCATCGTCTTCATTGATTTCAGCGTCAGTACTTTCACCATCTCCCTCATCATTATCATCCTCATCTTGCTCATTAATGATTAATGGTTCTATGGAGATATCAATGATATTTTCCTTCGCCCTATACTTTTCTTCAATTTTTATAGCATGACTAACACAATTAGCCCAAAGCTATTTTGTTACATTTTGCATGGTTGTTCGACAAAGTTCCAAAACATCTTTTATTTTAAAAGTCATGTTTGACTTCGCTACTTTATTTTTAACATACGTCCAAACCAATTCTATTGGATTAAAGTCACAGTGGGCCACTGGAAGCCGCATAACCTTCACATTGTTCTCTTGTACATCTTTGACAATTTTATCCAACAAATATGTTTTCGGAAAACTGTATGTACGGGATATTTCCATCATTACAGGTCTCGTTAAATTGTTAAAATTAATAATTCCTTCGGGAAAAGGTACTTTTTTGTTTATTAACTGTTCTATTATGCTTACTTTCCTCCATAATGTTGTAAGATTGCGGAAGTCTGGATCTAACATTGTATGATAAGGAGTTTAATCAAGAACAATTACTGATCTCGCGGGAATCACAGTTAGTACATGCCTGAACCATTCTTCATAATGCTGTTTATTCATTTCATCATGGTAATCGTCTGACACTTTTTTACCAATGAAGTATTTCAAACAACCTGGTAAAAATCCATTTTCATTACCTATATCTAAAATAATAACTATTTGGCCTGCCCCAGACGGACATTTGATTCCACCTCTGTACTCATTAACTTCTTGAATAGTTCCTCTGTAATTATCAAAGCTCTTACGAATTTCTGGTGTAACAATTTCTACACAGCCAAATTTTTTAGAGTGAGTTGCGTTTCTGTATTTTTTGATAGTGAATAAGTAGTCCGCTCGTTGAGCAGCTATACTATTCTTCTCCATAAGTATCGGTTTACTTTCTAGTTTTATAGATAAAGTTCATTTCTTTTACCCATTTATTTAGCATAGAAGTACAAGAGGAAAGTCAGGATTATCGCCTTTCGACCTTTGATTCAATTCGTTTATGGTTGGAAATTGGTTTTCCATATAAAAAAGGAACATTTGTCCTCTTATAATGTCTCTCATGAAATCATCAATTTCTATCTTAGGCCTACCACTTATGGGTTTAGCTGCTCTAACAGTACCAGAAACCCTTTGTTCATGTGAAATCCTTTCAACACTGCATGTGGTAATTCCCAAACATTCCTCTGTTCCCTTTGTTCCTTGTTGAAGATTAATATTATTTATGCCAAGTCTTTTTTCCATTTCGAAATACTCTTTAATTTTAAATACAATTATTTTAAATTGTGCGGACATGTCTTGAGACATTTTCTTTGAATTTTAGAAAAAGTAACACTTTAACTTTACAATACACTTAAAATCGGATTTCTTTTATAAACAAACTTAAATCGTTATCCCAAGGTCATTGCGTGGATTTTCTTTATCAATATCTATTAATTTGAAAAAGAAATCGGTTGGTAATATTGAAGCCATCAAAATATGCTTACTTTATTACGCAAAAAATAATTTCTTATAACAGAAACATGTTTGCCGCTTGCCTCAGAATGACATTCAATGTGGGTAGCTACGAATTAACACATCGACAGCAGTTATTTGCATCTTTTTCAAAATCTTTCACTTTTGATTATAAGGCAACTTTTAATAATTTGTTAAAACCAATTAACTTTTTTTGTTCAAATAATATTAATACATCTTATAAATAAGGAAATTTTCAATTTCTATCATAAATAACGGATTGCCGCGAATTTTGTAAAAAATAGAAAAACTACAAGTACTTCCTAAACTGTAATATACACCGTCTGTTTATCAAGATTTGAGTTGTATACTATTCCAATTTTGTTAAATTTTGTTCACCAATAACAAAGTTCTAACCTTTTTAATGTAAGCATTCTAAGAACACCAAATTATTGCACCTTTTTTAAAAAATTTATAACATTTACGAAATGGCTGTAGGTAACAAAGCGAAACTTCCCAATTATAATAAGAAATGATTTACTGATAAGCTGTAAAAATTACATAAAAAGTGGCCCCGCGGTTTTTGAATAAACTGGTTTGAAAGTGAACCGCCAATACTTATTATTTTATTAATAAATCACAATGGATTTATTTTTATTACTGCCAACTGCTTGTGCAATTTTTGTTAATATAAAATATTTATGAAAAGTTTAAATAAATGCTAAACGCTAAATATTGTGCATATAGTAAAACCCAAATATGGAGTCAAATGTTGATAAAATAATTTATAATTACCAAAAAAGTACATTTACAAAAAAATGTAAAACTTAATCAACGCTGTAAACTGTCTTAATAGCTGAACAGGAAATATATGAACTAATAAACTCAAACAAACGCAATGTTTAAATCAATTTGGCACTTTTATCGACGATAAAATAAAAAATAAAATCTTCTTTAATTAAAGCAAGTCAAATGTTATTTGAATCAACAGACCTTTTCGCAATGCCGTCTTAATTATTGCATTTTATGTAAGCCATTTCGCTTAGATATCGTTTGAAAATGTGGATCTATCTGGAAATAATTTTAACATGTTTCCAAAGTATTATAACCTTTTTTAAAGCAATGTTCAACAATTTTAAATTGTTCAAATTGGCCGTTCTTAACCTATTTCTTACGTTCGTTAACTATTATTTCCAATTACCTTTCACTTTGTCTAATATAGAATTTATCAGAATTGAACCAAATTTTGTAAATGCAACATTTATTATTTTCATCATAATAATAAGAACAATAATAATGTTTATTACGGAAAATTCCAATACACAATCATTAACAGACTTAGAATAGTTAAAATTGAACGTAAAAAATTTTAAAAACTAGAAACGATTCTAATTTTAAATTTTTTACTCATTATTTATTTTAAATTCATCAGATATAACAGCAACTTGTAGTAAGACCATAGCAGCAACATTGACACTCCTCTGCATGTTGCCATTACGATGTTAAAATTATTGCAATTTTTGACGCCATTATAATTTATTAAAAACGGAGGTGACATCAGTCGCAAAAATTGTAGATATTGGGCTAAAGAATATCTAAAATGAATGCGAGAACATCGCTAAATCTCCACAGAAAGTTAAATGTTTGGGAAGGAATTGTTAGAAACAAAATTATTGGACCATATTTTTTTGAGGGCAATGGAAATGGACCAACATATTTAAGCTTTCTAATGAATTATCCTATGTCAATCTTAACAAATGCTGACGAAAGTTTATGGTATCAACAGATCGGTGCGCCTCCTCATTTTTCAGCAGATGTTTGAAGATATCTTGATCAAGTTTTCCCGCAAAGGTGAATTGGTAAACGTAGACACATTGAGTGACCCCCCCACCAAAATCATCAGATTTAATGCATTTAAATTTTTTTTTCTGTGCTTTCTTAAAAAATATGGTTTATAGAAGGAAGACCAAATGCGAAGAAGATGAGATAATCGTATTTAGAATAGTTGCATTTTTAGAAAAATTTCTCTCGGGTGGGGACCAATAATATTGACGAACTACCGCACAGAATTACAATAGAAGTAAATAACATTGCGCGGAAAACCATTAATAAAGTTCAACAAGGGTATATTTATTTAGTGACTGAAATTTGAACATTTGTTATAACTGTTTTAAGTATATGTAAGATTTTATTTAAAATATCTTTGTTAAATTTAGAATGGAAAAGAATTATAATGGGTGGTCCAATAAGATATAATGTATTTGAATTACACGTTAATTCTAACACTAGTAGTGAAGTACACATCCCTGTAATTTTTAATTTTGATATTTACTAGAACATTATATCGAACTGATTATTGCAATACAACATCTTTCCTGGGTGCATGTTTTTTAAGCATTGATCAATTACTCAAATGGAGAGACAATTTGGATTACATTTTCAAATTAGTCGACATCAGGGAACACTGTCTTGAACCAAGTAGAAAATGTAAAGTAAATGATCAATTTGTTGGCATTAAATCTAGGGTAGGTATTTTAGAAGCACTAGAACGTGAATAAAGACGCAATCATTCAAGCGTCATCCTTAAAATATTCAACTGTTCGGTCTCTGAAACAAATTGATAAATCAATTCGCTTAAAATTTTGTTACATATTTCTAGACATTTTAAATGAGGATCTTACGGTTATCAAAGCAATTATTATATCTTATGAGGCACACTTTCGCATATTAGGACATGGAAATAAATCGAACTACCCTTAGTGGTTTGATATACATTTACAGATGTTTAATCCGCACTTCACAGTGATAAGCTAACCGTTTCGATTGGTATACTTAGAGCCTACATTTTAAAAGGAAATGATTTGGCTGCAGCAGTAACACGAGAATGATACTAAGAGCTGGAATTTCCTGATGCTGAGGACTCTAGTTTCAGCAAAATGACCAACAGCACACGCACGTCGAAGTTCAATGGAAATCCTGACAGAACTGCTTTCTGGGCGTGTAATCTCAAAATGTGTAAACAGTCATATGATTTAAATGCAAATGACATTTTCCTTTAGGCATATTTATAGTCAACAGTTTTTGCTACAAAACTACCAAGCGGAAGAACTAAGAAAAGGAATCATTACAGCGTTAAAAAGCCAGCAGACTACGTGAATGCATTAATTGTTATCGTGGTGACTTAAAGAATGGCTCTTTTAAAACAATATAACCTTTATAGTAAAATGCATATAAAAAGCTTCATATTCTTGCAAAAATATGTTTTTAGTGTGTCCTATTATTCTATTAGCTAAGTTTGAAAACATCATTTTGTATTGGACCACGTTATACCAACAAAGAAAGTTGCTGATAATTTTATATTCTTTGGTATATTTGACTCAAAATTTGTTTACTTTATCCAAATATTTTTTGAACACTAACTTGTAATAATTTTATTTCTACATTTAATTAAGGAAACGCCTAGAATATTAATTTTGTTGTTTTCAATCACGATAATTAATGGCATTTTCAAATAACTATTTAAATCATTTAGTAGAGATCGTATTTGATCTTTAGATCTAAAATTTGAATTATTAAAATACTATTTTCTAGATGGCCTAATAGGATATTTACATGTAACACTAAAAAAGAGAACATATAGCAATACTAAAGGTTTGCAAACACTAAAAAAACTGATAATAAATTTGAAATCATTAATGCAAAATATATTAAGCGAAAGAATAACATTTTGTATTAGTTAATAATAGAGTTCGAAGTTAGATCATTAATTTTTAAGGAAGTGACTGCAAAGAATTCTATTCATTGACTTTATTTGCAATGGCATCAAACAAAATAGTGAAAAAGGGGCAAATTTACGTGGAAAATGACAATAGGTGCTGCCAAGCTAAAATCTGATTAATGATCATAAAAAGAAATAGAGAAGGGTACATAAACCTTGATTAAAGGGGTAACTTATTTATTTAGTTACTCTACTTTAATGCCTGTCATATTTAATATAACAAGCAAATATATCATTTTGATTTTACATTTTATTTATTGCAGTTAAAATGAATGTTCATTAATAGTATACGTGAGATAAACCATGTCTGCAACCAAAATATGAAAAAAGCACGAAAATACATAATTTTACCATAACCTTCATCCTATTATATAGGTATATAAAAAAGCGTTAAAAGCTTTTTAAATATTTAAAAGTAAATGTGAAAAGACTAAAGTAAATAAACTACTTTATAAACGTAAAGTCACTAGCAAGAAATATAGATTATCCTTCTGAGCTATAAAAAGGCTAATACTAAAGACTATATTTATAAGTTTTAATGTAGGTACTACATTTAGTTAAATATCAAAACGTTCTACAACGTTCTACAATTTTAAAGATTTAAAAAAGAAACTGATGATTATGTTACAATTACCAATTTCTATTTTACTTCAAATTGTAATAATTAGATAAGGTATTGAACTCAGTTCACACATTATTATTCTATGTATATTTACATCTAACATTGTATCCTTTTCCTTTGAAAGATACACGTTATTAAATTTTAGTAGTCTACTTCAGTTTCGTAAAACAATTAAATTGAATCCTAGTGAATTATTATTTTGGACCTAGCTTTTATAGCTAAAAATTAAATTAACTAATGATATAAAAAAATATTAAGTATACTAAGAATAAGAGAGAAATAAAAAGAGAAAAATGGGGGTGTTAAGAACTTGTAGCGCGACAAATAACGTTCATAAAACCTTTCATAGATAGATATTTTATAGCTTTAGTCTGGGCAGTCATAACTGTTAATAAATACTCTTTTCCCTTTTATGATTCTTTCTCCAGCAGAAAGAAGGAATTACAACATCTTCCAATATTTTATAAAGATGATATAGAGTTTAATACCAAAATATTTTTTCTACTAGAAAAACCTCTTAAAAATTTCGCATTATTATCTACAGGAAATCTCTTCAAATAAATATTTTCTAATACCTATAAGTATTTTTAGGAAATTGTAGACACATTACAATTTTGTTATTAGACAACATTGAATGTGTTTCATTATTGCATTAATTTTGTATCACATTAAATATATAAACCAATTTTTATTTATTACTAAATAAAACTTTATTCAAATAATAATTATTATTTGTTCACAATACTCCTGGACTGTCAAAAAAGCAAAAAGTTGACAATACCCTCATTTAGATGTTTAGTAATTTCGGCATCTTTAAGTTGCAAAATATGAAGCATATTAAAAACTTAAATTTTTAATTGTGAATAAAATTAAATAAATGCGTTTAAAATAAATAAATGTTTAAACAATGAACACTAATTACTATTATTATAAAAATAAGTACAGAACATTAGAAGAATTTCTTTGGTTTAATAAATCACACAAATGCTAACACTAGTTAACCACACCGGCGAATTGAAATGGCTTCTCTCCAGAATGAATATACGGGGTGTCCACCTAATACGCGGAAGTCCAATATCTACGTTAATAAATGAGATAACTTGAATTTTTTTATACAATGTTTCCTAATTCTTTAAAATGTACAAACTGAAAATAGTTTGACATATACTGGGTGTTCAGCTGTTCATGGGCAGAGAGTAACTTTCGTTTATTAAATGGCAAGCTATGTTTTTATAACTTTATAGAATTTTACATGAAAAATATAGGGTACAACACTAGTATGAAAATATTGACATTTCGAGAAAAACAAATTTTTCCCTATTTCCGTCACTGCTAATCTGGGAAATATTTACGTTATGTGAATATTCAAAAAAAACAATTTTTCGGGTAATAATAGTTCTTTTGATCTGTGTATCAAAAAGTGTAATAAGACATACCGGGGATGAAAAAATTCTTAGCAAGCCTGGGAAACGAAAATTAAAAAAATCTCCACTATTTCAAATGGAACACTCTGTATATTATTGGCCCATATGATGCACTACTAAGGCCTGTACAAGTTTATTATACCTTTCCCTATACCTAAGTTGTGATGTTTTAGAGATAAAACACATTTTTGTGAAAATGTTACTTTTTGTCATGGTTGTTAGCATAGTAGGCGCCTATCATAAAAGCTAAAATATTTTGACAGCAACAATTATTCATTTAAATTTATTGTTATAATAAATCATGAATTATTCTAAAGAAGATTTAGTAGCTATGGTGTATGCTGTAGGAGAAGCTCGTGGTAATTGTTTGCTAGCAAGTCGTATTTACAAGACGAATAATCCAGATCTGCAACAATATTCTCGAACTGATTGTTTTGCAAACCTGGGAAACAAAAATTAAAAAACTCTCCACTATTTCAAATGAAAACCCCTGTATATGAATGTCAATATTTTCATTCCAGTGTTATACATAACGTACCCTTAATTTTTTATGTAGAATTCAATAAAGTTATAAAAAACTTAGCTTCCCATTTAATAAAAGGAAGTTACTCTCTGCCCATTGACAACTGAACACCCTGTATATGTCAAACTATTTTCAGTTTGTGCATTTTAAGGAATTAGGAAACAGTGTATAAAAAAATTCAAGTTATCTCATTTATTAACGTAGATACTGGACTTCCGCATATTAGGTGTTCACCTCGTATATTTTCAAAGTAGTCCCACTGAGAACATCTAAATGGCTTCTTTCCAGTATAGATGGATGTATGTATGCGAACATTTAAAGTTAAAGGTTTAAAATTAGAACCTAATACGCTTGTGATCGTCATTCATTTTCTTCTGAATCTAAAGGTTAATTCAAAATAAGATCTTTAAGGAATACTAAGTTTACTTTATCTACCCTACACATTTATCTAGCATTATTTGTATGCATTTTTTGAGCAGAAGTAGCATTGTAGGAGTACGTAAACACTATAAAATATTTGAAACAATTTGTGGGCATATAATCCAATAATCAATTTTTCTTATTAGCATTTAACCTGACATAATTTTGATAACTAATTGGAACTAGATAGACAGTACACTCTAATTAAAATAAATTTTACTATATTGCCATATTGCTATATTGCATATTTAATTGTTGATAATTCAGGAGTTTTGTTAACAGATAATAGCTTTGTATGAACATCTTTGGCTATTGACAAATTCGAATGTAAATACTCATCCGTATTCAAATTCAACAAATATTGTAGAAGTATGCGTATCTTTCATTCTAAATACAGAACTATTAATAAGTGTTCATTTTGACAATATTAAAAATAAGTGATTTACAAATATTTTTATTACTCTGGAATTGCACTTATACTTTTCTGAAATTTGTCCTTACGTTAGTAAAATACCTTTAGGACAATATTGGAACGCCTATACGAAGTTAGCCCACCATTTTTCAAATCAGCTAATTTTACGAGTTGTGCTGAATTGTGCTAGGCTTGTGCTAAATTGTATTCGAATATAATGACCATAATATGAAAAAAGCGTCAAAAAATCGAAAACCAACCCCCAACCCCTACACTTTGCATATTTCGCAATTTTCTCAATTGTGCTAAGTTGTGCTAGACTGTGCTAATTTGTGCTAAAGTATTATTTCGAAAAAATAATTACAGAAAAAGTTTATGGTCAAAAAACATAGGATTGAAGTAATGTTTAAATTAACATCAGCCGTCCGAATGTCATATAATTATATATTTGAGTTGTGCTAGCGTAGTACAACGCAGCACAATCGCCAATTTCGCCAGCGCAACAATATAAAAGGCATTCTTGATTGCGGTCATTTGTAACTCAGCAACTCGCGCGCCGTTCGCAACAGCATTCTATGTCCAAATTTCGCTGTTCTAACGATTCGGTGACCACCAACTTCCATATATGAGTTGTGCTAGCGTAGTACAACTCAGCACAATCGCCAATTTTGTCAGAACAACGATATAAAGGGCACTTTACCCTTGTGCTCGGCTGTTCGAAACAGCATTCTATGTCCGAATTTCAATGCTGACGATTCAATGACGACTTAATTGCATATTTGAGTTGTGTTACGCTAGCATAACTCCAATATGCAATTTGGTGGTCGTTGACTCGTTAGACCATCGAAATTTTGATATAGAATATCGTAGCGAACAGCCGCGTTCAAGAGTAAAGTAACTTTTTTATCGTTGTCCTGATGAAAGTCGCAGTTGTTCTGAGTTGCGTTACGCTACTACAACACAGATATGCAATTGTGGGGTCATCGAATCGTCATAACATTCAAATTTAGACATAAAATGCCGTTGCGAACGGCCACGCTCAAGAGTACAGTGCCCTTTATATCGTTGTTCTGGCAAAATTGGCGGTTGTGCTACGCTATCATGTAATCACCAGAATATCTACATTTGAAGATACATTTGCGTTGCGAATGGCCGCACTCAAGAATGCCTTTTATATTGTTGTGCTGGAGAAATTGGCCATTGTGCTGCGTTGTGCTACGCTAGCAAACTCAAATATATAATTATATGACATTCGGATTGCTGATGTTAATTTAAACGTTAAATGTTTTTTGGGCGTAACTTTTTCTGTAATTAGTTTTTAGAAATAGTACTTTAGCACAATGTCAACACAATCTAGCACAACTTAGCACAATTGAGAAAATTTCGAAATATGCAAAGTGGGGTGTAAAATATGTTTTTTTTTCGATTTTTTGACGCATTTTTCGTATTGTTGTCATAATATTCTAGCAAAATTTAGCACACCCCTTGAAATTAGCTAATTCGAAAAGTGAAGGGCTACTTAGTAGAGACTATTGGATCGTATTTACATATTGGATAGTGATTTCTATGACTAGTTCAGAAAATGACATTTCGCAAATACTTGTAAGTACCTTCTTATAAAAGTATTTTGTAGATGTGTGTGATACATGACATTTTTTGTGCCGACGTGAATATAATTTGATAAATAAGTGTTACAAAAAGTTAGGTATTCATTCAAAAATCTCATTATTCTTAATTTGGTAACACACAGCTGCTATGTTGTAATGTGCTTATTATGCGGTTACTACACAATAATAAAATTAGTAAGCAATGGAATATCACGTTCCATCTTATGGTCTAGATCGGAAAATAATCACTTTCTAGCCGGCAATGACAACCAAATAATTGATGTTGCGGGACTAGGTCTCGCAAAAATTTAATATGTGTAAAACCATGCTTTTTTGAACAATACCTGTCATTCATTTTTTTAAATAATAAAAATTTGAAAGCATATGCTAACCGCAGTTTATGATAATTGAGCTATCCCATTAACATTATATGTTTTTAAACTATTTTTTAAAATGGAAGATCTTCCACCTACCAAAATTAAATCATTGGTTCTTGATTTCTGATGAGAAATGTTTTGCAAAGAATATCTTTTGTAATGATTTTGGTGTAATTCAAAAATTAATTAATAATATTTTTAAAAATATCGTAAGTACATAAGAGAAAAATGAAGGTTTGGCCGGGAATAGAACACCGGTTTTCTAGATTGGATCTCTAGCATAATACCATTATGCTACCAAGTCCAAAGCCAAGCATAAGTCAAAGTTGAATTCCAGGCAAGCCTATTTTAAATTAATATTATTCTGGTCTACCACATTTGGGTAGTTTAATATTTTCTCTCATTTATGCAATTCAATTTAATAGGCACGTAAAAACACGCACAATCAATAAGGGACTTTAAGCTGAACAATTTAGGAGTAGAAGTTCCAAAAGTTTCCTAACAATGTAGTGAATTTCATCCCCAAAATAACAGATAAAAATGGCGATCAATGATAATGACATATTTTTAGTTATGTTTGTAATATTTTGTAGAAAATTGGACAACAAACAAAACTAAGAAGACCACTTTTCAAAATTTTAAATTTTGATTAATAAAAATAGTAAACAAATATAAATTATATTGAATAACCCAAATTTTAACGCTTACTAGAAAATAACAAAAAAAAACTAAAACAAGAACTAATAAAAATTTTCGAATACAAGTCAAAAGGTATGGAAATTTCTACAAAACCATATAAAATTTCTGCATGTATGTTAAGAGCTAGTGAAGAAGTCAAACAGAAGAATATCTACACCAATCAGAAATTTATTGTAAGCTTTGTGGTGTAACAGCTGGTCACAGTTTTATTTACAACAATTCAATTAATTCGCTAGAGAGGTGTATTAAATACTTTAACATTATTAGCATTTAGAAGACGCTAGGGCAATTGAAGTATTGTCTTTTAATTTGTCATTCTACTACCAATTGTAGTACGACTTGCTGAATCTACAGAATAGGAAGAAAGTTGTCTTCAACCTCCTTCAAAAAAATTGTTTAATGTGTAAAAGATAAAACTAAATGTTAAACAGAGAAATATTATTTACTATCAAGGTTGTGGAAAGATACCTATACATAAAATGTTCTTCGTGCTACGGGTGACAACGCATATTTTCTTTAGTACCGTTTAACTAATAGAGATGTATTTTATGCGTTTTTATAGAGCTTTTATTTGAAGGCTTTTTCTATCATGCCTTGGTTTTTATTTTTTCCAGTAAAAATTAAAATTTTTGATAAATGATGTTTTGTTTGTTATTTGTTTTTCTATAAAAAGAAAAAATAAGGCAATAACTAGAAAAGTAAAGAAGTTGTATGGGTAAATATATATGTATTCATGTAAGTTATCATCGACCACCATCTTTTGGCATTTCATTAAATACATGCTAAAGTACAAATCATGCAAAATTCAGCTTGTTCTACTTTCCCCGACCTGGGTTACAATTTCTACAGTTCCAAATGTAACCAAGCTTAACATAATTATGCATCCTGTGATACCGTTTTGTGTCATGCAACATTTTTCCTCATTTATGCTTATTGCTATTGCATAGCATGAAGTATCAATTTATTTCTGTCATTTTTAGGCATCTTCCGAATTTTTAGTTTATCACGATTTTCTTGAAATCGGCTTTAACGATTTTTTTTAAGATTAGTATATTTCTTAATTATTTAATTTTGTTTTATGTGGACCAAGCGGTTTCTCTAATAATTTTCTGAAAATTGAATAACCAGAAGTGTTGAAAGTAATAATCGTGAACAATATATCGCAAAAACTAACATCCTAGGAAAATCAAATTTTAGAATTTAGTTTCCTATGTTCATGACATGCGACTGCAGGAAACTAGTTAATATCGAAGAAGCGGAAGCGCCACTTCATTTTTGTGACTTTTAAATGTTTTAAGATTTTCCCAAAAACGGCTCTAACATTATTTTCTAAAACGTACCAGGGTTCTAATGTATTTGATGCACTTTTACATGTAATTGTTTTTACACACTGCCTAGATGTTTCATTCAAGTACATTAAATTGAAGCGGTTTGAAGGGACTGCCTAGAACAATCTCTTATATACTAGTAAATATTTACCTAACATTTAAATAATTATATTTTTATTGAAGGTTGTTACATAATGATAATTAAATTTAATTAAAATTAAAAGACATTGGTTAAATTTGTATCAATTTTTAATGTAATTTCATATTGAAATTAATAATATACAGTTATTTTGTTACATTTAAAATAACAAGGTTAATGACAATTTCCAATATTGCCAGAAGTGACGCCATCTTGAAAATATTTTTAGTAAATAAAACATATAACAAAGTAGTTTGTCAAAGATTTATTTATTTCCTTTGATTATTTTCTAGACAATCCTAATAGGCCATGGCGGCGAGACATTCTGTAGAAAAAAAGGTAAATCGTTTTGTTTATGTTGCATTGCAGAAGAGACTTATTTTCCAATATTATCTAATATGTATTTTACCTTTATTTCAGTCCAACTTAGTTAAGAAATATAGGTATCTTACTAATTGAAATTAAAGTTACACGAAACCGGTAGCTAAATAAAATAATATCTTTTTAATCCCCCCGTTAATATTTTGTTACCTAAAAAGAGCTTAATAAATGTTTATCTTTTAACATCTCTGCTCTTATATATTTTTTTAGTTTTCTTGATTATCTAAATTAAAGTTTTGTATTTGGTTATATTTAAAATAATATAACTTTTGGATATACAATCCACAATCTTTAATCCTTAGTTTTTAAAAACGTTTTTCTTTCATTATAATTCCCACTTTATTTAATTAAATTTGTATATTAGTTTTCGTTAATTTATAAAAATTGCTTTTAACGTTTCTTTTTGTTTACTTGAATGTTCTAATTTCTAATCGATAAATGAAATTGTAATTTTTGATGTGAAAGTTTAATTTTCTTCAAGTTTACAAGAAAAGTGACTTTTAGTCGCCTTTTTTGGCCATACTGTATTATTTATTATACACTCACTTTCATGTTAAATACACTATCTATTGAGAATAAGTCTAGGGTTTTGAGATTTCAGTAAAGTAATATTTTATTAGTATTATATTATACCATCACCAAAAAAAATTAATAGTTATAAAGGAACATTAACAATTCGAAGAATAAATTAATGATGAGTAACACAACCACGGACTGCAATACACGCATTTACTCGTTGCCATATGCTTTGTAGCAGATGGTCTATATACTCCTGGGTTATCTCGTTCCATAGAACCTTAAGTTGATGTCGCAGGTCATTCAATTTGTCAGGGGGCCTTCATCGACCCATTATGTCCCAAACACGTTCGGTCGACGACAAGTCCAATGATCTTGCAAGCTAAGGCAGCATTTGCAAATGTGCCTGCTGGAGATATCATCCTGTAACGTTAGTCTGCATGAACGCTACTAATAACAATAATAATAATTGCCTTTATTTCCCAAAATAAAATTAACGCAAAGGATATATATTATACAGCAAGATATAACAAAATAATTATAATATCTAGTGATAAGAGTTCATTGTGCCTGGGATGCGCACAAGAGGTGATTTCGTCCAAGACATATTGCATCCCAAACCATGACTCCAGGTGTTTAAGCAGTGTAATAACTCTCGGCAAACTATGAATTTCGTCTTTTTCCTCGATATCGTCGTACTCATCGGCGACCATCATTCATACACAAGCAAAATATCGATAAAGTTGAAAAAATTGTCGTTCCATTGTTAATTTCAATGACGCCTTTCTTGACACCAAACAAGTCTAGCAGCTTTTGAGATGTAACTAGAGGAAGCTGTTAGAATGACCGGCAGTATCTCAGGCCAAAGGAAGAAACTATTCTGTAAAATATAGACATGAATAGACGGCAGTTAACAGCTCTCATCTCATCTAGGCTACACCAGCAGACCTTGTTGTTTCAATGCGATCACCCGTATCCATACGTCGAAAAAAATGGGTCTTCGCGTACATTGCTGCTACGGAGAGGCCTAGAAGCTGGTCAATGTTGTTAAACGCCTTCTTTCGACCAAGCAGATCATATTAGTAAAATAGTAGGCCCGATTTCACGAAAGAAAGACCTGCTTATATCATACCAATAATTCGGTATCTGTCAAAACCTATATAAGGGAGAAATTTCGACGTTGTCGTACTGGAGGCAATTTAAAGTATTAATTGTATTAAAAACCTCACAAAAAAATGAAATTTATTCGGTACAAATTGTTTTATCTCTAAGCAAACTATGGTTAAAATTTGTGACAAAAGCGTTGGGAAAATAATGAGCATTTGATCTTTTATAGAAACTGTGATCGTTTAATACAAATTAATAAAGCAATTTTTTTACCAAAATTTCAAAGTCCTAGCCTTATTTTCAGTAAGTGGTGCATTTTGTATGATAGCGAGTGTATTTATTATTATATAATCACAGGTTCCAATTAAGAATCAGTGATGCATTCTCAGTCTTGATTTAAAAGTTGAAATAATATAAAAGCATTGCTTCTAATTTTGAACGAAGGCTAATTTTATAATAATTAATGCTTATTTACATATCAGTGAAATGTTTCCTAGCTATTGAACACTCGAAAGCTCCTAGAAACTCTTCATTACACTCGTTATTTGCATTACAAGCTTAGTTCAGTAAGTCAGTAAGAGAAGGTGCCACCATAATAAAATCAATATTAAAAATATATTCGCCCAGATCTTATCATATCAATTGTGAAGAACATCTGCAGGTTATTTTGGGTTTTTGACAGCCATTTAAAGTAAACAACTTGTATTAGTTTCGCTAAAATTGGAAAAAGTTATTTTCACGTTCTTATCAAAAATTATTTTCTGCGTGGTAAAACAATAACAGAAACAAAACAATAGCTTATCTGTTGCATGAACTACAATGACTGACAAATGGTTTAAAAATTTTAATTGTGATCATATGAGTGTTAACAATGCTGAATGCGCACGTGCGCCAGAAATGGTAACAAAAGTGCAGGATATTGTGTTGACAGATCGTTGAGTGAAAATGCATGAGATTGTAGTGACTTTAAACTTGTCCATTGATACAGCGGTTTCAATTTTACATGATAATTTGGATATGAAAAAGTTTCGTGCAAGATGGGTGACCTTTTTTTAACAATATGCCAAAAACGTAATCGTTCAATGGCTTTGGAGTATTGTCTCAAACTATTTAAGCGTAATACTTGAGAATTTTTGCGTCGATTTATTACTGCCGATCAGACTTGAACCCATCGCTACAATACGAAACCAAAAATTAATCAAAGCAGTGGGTAGAAGCTGGTTCAAGTACACCAAGGAAAACGTGGTGCCATTGGTTGGTTTTCATCTGTTTTTTTGGGATGCTTTCGGAATAATTTTCTTTTACTGCTTTCAAAAAGATAGAAAAATAATAGAAGAACGCTAGTCATCATCGTTGAACCAGTTGCATGAAGAAACAAAAACATCGGCCACATTTGGTAAACAAAAAAGTTTTGCTTTACTACGATAATCCTCTAACGCATTCCTCTGCTATTTCAACTGCAGAAGTACATGAATCGTATTTCGAAATGCTTCCACACGCCCCATATTCACTCCACTGGCATACTTTTGACTATTTTTTATTCTTAAACAAGAAAGCTTGACTTGTTGGTAAGAAATGTTCATTCAATAAAGAAGTAATCACCGACTACGATAAATAATTAAACGTGTTGGCTATCGTTGGAACAGTGGCTTGAGTTGCAGGGGGACTATGTTGAAAAATAGAACATTTTGCACCGAAAAAGCAACTGATTGTTTCACCTGACTTATTGAACTACCTTCGTATGTATGACGTGGAGTTTTCTCGAAATCAACGTCCATAGAAAGATTTTAATTATAAAAAAATTGATATTTCAAGTTTTATGATGCTGTTTTAAATAAATTGATCAATCTAATATGTATTACAAACTCGAAATATATATTTAAATGTGATAAATGTAAGATATACACACTTTCTTCTCTAGAGAAGAGAATAGCTAATGTTCAGAAATATATGTATAAACCTCAGCAATAGGGTTGTTTACATTGATCCAGGTAATTCAATTTGCTCATATGTTTCAATGATACGCACCCAATAAAAATTTAGTATCTTTGGGAAGGCCGTTATTCTAAGACTATCACGAATTTAATGGTTCAAGTTTTATTGCTTTAACAGGAATGGAACTTTTTGGCTAATAAACATTAGGTGATATCAGCTTTTTGAATATTTCATCTCAATAAAAAATAAAACTAAAATCTGAAAATCAGCAAAAGACCTTTTAGAATTAATGAAAATTTTACTTAATTTACTGGGATTATTTTTCTTGATATAAAATCATATCATAAACATTCCCTCATTCACTGTTTATAAAATAATAGAAAATATCGTCATTGTATTCACCTACATTTTTCTGTTTATCATTGAAATTACATACATAGGTGTTTAAGATGAATGAATTTTATTTAATTGAGGGTGACTTCGTTTATTATTTATGTTAGTATGTTATTATTTATGTCGTGTTTCACCAGAATTATTAAAATTAAACAAGTTCCGTTTTCTTTTAGGTATGTTAATTATCTGCAATTCCATTATGTAGTAGAATAAGTGACAATCTCTTTTTAATGACCTTAACTGATGGCAAAAATTATTTCAAAGCTTTTTTATCGATATTTTCTTTGCATATCGTAACTCCAACCCTTTATATGGTGGCATTTTAATTGTAACTATGTTTATTTCTTTAAATTCTTTAGAAGAATGCAAGTTGTAACTTTGTTTAACAGACAACAGGCCGTTAATATCAAATTGTGAATTTTAGTTATGTAGTATCCTGATAAAGTTAATACCTCTTATTCAGTAACTTAGGAATGCTTATTTCATGATTAGCTTTCATTGTGCTCTATTTTGAAACAAAAGAGAGTAATAAATTATTTAACCGAACTTAGATATATTTTGTCCATTTCTTAAGTCAACATTTATTGTATGTAGTTGGTTTTGTTATCCGATTTCCTTCAGAGTCAATAACTGTTTAAATATAATATGGTTTATTACTCTCACTCTTGTTTCAAAACAGTTAAGCTTTGCTGAAGGGGTTCCAGATTTTATTTTTCCACGTTGTTAATAAAATGTGTAGTGGTAAAGTCAAATTTAAAGATAACTAAACGCAAAGGCCTATTTTTTTAGGAAAAATTGAAAGTGATTCGAGGAGTTTGATAAAGGAACAAAAATGTCAGAAATTGCGGCACAATTTGGAAATAAACCTAGCAGTGCTGCTACTTTAATTAACAAAGTCGTGCTTCAATTATAATAAATTATGACGAACTGCCCAGCAATGTTCAAAGAAAACGCTGGAGTGAGTGGACTCATGGAAATGTAAATCAAGCAGTTCTTCGGTTTAGGACGATTCACAATCATAATTTTCTCATATCGAGCACATTCATAATATAGAGAGCTCTAGAATTCGCTAATAAATTCAACAAATTTCACTGCTAGTGAAGAATGGCTGTATTCGTGGAAAAAACATAATGGAATTATCCAAAGAACAGTTTCGGAGGAAACTACTAGTGTTGCTGGAAGTGGCAACAAGCGATCCTACAACAATTACTAGAAAACCACGAGCCAAATGAGACTCGCTTGGTTTTCAACTATTTGCCAAATAAAACTCTTAGTTATAAGGATGTTAAACGTTTTAAATTAAAGAATAGTAAAGTCTCATTGATTGAAAAAAGCTAAAAATCTTTAATGACCAGTGAACTCTTTGAAAATTAGACAAAAATGTTGATAATCAAATGACAAGCCGTAAGAACCTGTATAATCGTAGACAACTTTCTACCCATCTTCACGATTTAAAATAAAAATTAGAAGTTATCGATAGAGTAATTATTTCTCCTAATTAGACATCAGTCTTCAACCAATGGATCAACGCATTATAAAAAAATTTAAAGTTTATCATTGATAAGGAATAGTGGACATTTTCATTGATAATATTGAGCAAAATAATATGCAAATGAACCACATGGGAAGTCTTGGAAGTTTTATCTAATAAGTCAAGTCAAGTAAAAAAATTGCTACAAAAAAGCTGGCTTTCATGAAGAGGAAAGGGATGTAATAAAAACCTTGTATCTTGCTACTTTGCAACAACGGTGAACTACGGCAGAAAATTTTGGGACATATTACTCCTATTTTTTCGTTTTGAATTTGTTGATGTTAATGACCAACTTCCTGTAACAAATAGTCCTACTATTGAAGAAATTGTAGAATAAAATATAGAATAATAAAATTCACACAGTCTAATCCATAAAGCGTTTATTGCAATTATTTCGACTTTTTAATTAAAGCTTCTTCATCAGCTCTAAACTAGATTATTGTTACTTCTTTTCAAATATATACATTTTACACTTGATTATATTATTAGCGTATTTTTTCCAAACGTTCTTGATAATGCCCCATTATTGTAGGCGAAACTAGTCGAAATAATTACAATAAACGTTTTATGGATTAGACGGTGTGAATTTTATTTTTTTTATTTTATTTATTATTTAATCCGTTGTGTACTTCATGGACCAAAATCCAATCAATTTAAATTGTAGAATGTCTTAAACACAACAGGATAAAGTTAACGAAAAAACAGCGGCAGTGACAGTAGGTAAATAAATTTCTAAATATTGAAATTACTAATGCTGTAAAGACGGAAAGAGAATGTTTTAGATAATATGTTCAATGTCAGTTACAAATTATAACATTTTTTCGATAACATCATTCTTTTAAGCCATGCAACGCAACAAGAGATGAGGAAATGTTTGATAAATAATGTTAATGAAGCACAATGCTTAAATAGATATAATCTAAACGCTCGGGTATGTGTAAGACTGAAATGGTATATATATATATATATATATATATATATAGGATTTTGGAACATATATAAATTGGACTGTATTGCAAAACAAACCTTTTAGCACCATTTACGCCATTTTGCTTAGGCGTAAACCGAGGGGGTAATTACTCCGGCAATAGCTGTACTCATTTGACGGCAATGTTCGGAAATGTACAAAGTAATGCACAAAAATTCTTCAGAAATGTATAGGTAATGTCAGAAATGTCTGGTAATGTGTCTGCAATGCCGGAAATGCTCAGCAATGCGTTAGTATTGTCAGCAATGTTCGGAAATGACCAGGTATGCGATGCAGCAATGCAGCATTGTTAACTTATTTATACGCGCAAAACTAATCCATTTGGAAGTAAAATTGGCGGTATCATTGTTATTATTTGTTTATGTGCGTAAAAAATAATAAGTACATACATATGTATATATGTACAGAACATTCACTGTAACCTGGGGGAAAAAAACGAGTCAATTTATCACGATCATCGGATGACCCCGCGCTACTTCGTTCTCATTTTAAATTTTCTCTCGTGGAAGTACACTCAAACGCGAAACATTTCACTACATACTAATACAAGTTTCAAAAATCATAGGAGAAAATTATTTATTGTTTTCAAACGTACAATTCCATCAGAAAATATTAATAGATCAATAACATTGTTTACAAAGTTGTTTACATTTGATATAAATAATGCCGATCAGGTAAAATAGGCGATAAATTTTTGAAAATGTCATTGCATTCTAAGCTATTATTACTGTTATTTTCAATAAACAACTTAAATCATAAATTGTATGAAGTGTTAGTTTTTATTTAACCAGGTGATTTTACATATCATGTTTAATAAATGGAATGTGTTAACTGTGCATTTCAAGTAACAAGCCGCCAGGCGTCGTGCCAGAGCATATAACCTTGTCGCTTATAATATGCGCAAGGATTATAGTGAATAGCAGACTGTTTGTTTGGCATCATACTAGAAATATTACTTTAATAAAAGATTGAAAATTATCCACAGAACTATCACTAAACTTGACATCAGTATCACTTGAATCGCTAGCATTTTCCGTTTGAATGATTAATGGTTCCACAACAATCTCCATAAACACTTCTTCTTCAATATAATCGATTTCAATTTTTTTAATTTTTCCACACACTTCATTTCACTGTTGTACAGTAATTGTATCAAATCGTTCCTTTGTCAATCTTTACGCTTCTTCTAATTTAAATGTTACATTATGCGAAGCCACATACTTTTTTATATGCGCCCACATTAGTTCTATTGGATTTAATTCTGGATGATATGGCGGCAGTCTTAACACAGAATGACCTTGAGATTGGAGGACTGCAAAGATTTTAAATCTTTTGAACTGATCTCTATTGCTTTTTATTAACAAATAAAGTTCGGATTTTGTCATGCCTGGCGAGCAGGGAATATTGTTGTCAGTTAACCAGTCCAACATTATTTGTTTTTTATAGTTCAAATAGGGTGCTGCATTTATTTGCACATTATGGCAGGGTGCATTGTCAATTACTAGCACGGAATTTTGTGGTAAATTTGGAAGCAGCTTTTCAGTAATCCATTTTAAATGATTTTTAAAATTCATATCATGATGATAATCACCAGATTTAGTTCCCGATTTAAATATTAATAGGGAATTGTCTATAAATCCATGGTGTTCACCTCCAGCATGCACAATTAT
>JAHWXV010107915.1:0-13094 GCA_024586415.1 Phrixothrix hirtus
TTAAAGATAATTTTACCGTATTGTACATATTTGCCTACGTCAAGATTACAATTTCAATATTAAATCCTTTAGAGGACATTTATAAACGGATACACTATATACAACATCAGTTCACTTAGTTTGCTATTTTAAGGTAGAAAAATAGAAAAATTCCACTTATACTTAGAGAAACAATCACCCCTGTGATGGGACACCCCCAAGAAAACACCAAAGCCACCGGTAAGGGAAAGGATAGGTAATGTCACCGAAAAAAAACATTAAGAAACAGAAAGCAGACGAACCGCAGGTAAAACCTCTAACTTTAATACAGTCATAAACGAATATGGACACCTTCTCCACAGACACCTCATATACACTACTAATTCAACAATTTACCGACATTATAAACTCCATTGAGAACGAACTAGAGCCAAATAACCTAATGACCAAAATTACAAAAGAACGCTTTAAAGGAGATATTTACCTTATGGTCATTCCTATAGGCACAAATCATGGCGAGATGAACGGACTAACGAAACAAGTAAAACAACTTGAACAAGGCACTAACATTCTTAAAAATGACAAATCACACTCCGTACAAAAGATATTCGCACAAATCTCAAGCAAACCCTCACATACAGAAATTCTGTAAGTGCAAGAGGAGGTTTGCGGCCATTTCTGGGACAGTGGTCACCAGAAAGCTAGTTTCCCAAGGAAAGAATTTCAAGCAACTTCCATTCCATGGAAATTAAGAAAAAAAATTTAACTCAAAGACTTAAAAAGACTGTGAAACCTATAAATTATTGCTACAACGATAAATAGACAAAACTGATTACGGATCTAATACCATCTGTTTGTTCCTGTAAAAGGTTCAATGAAAAAGTGGTTCTTTCTAAGATAGCTAAACGACACAAGTCTGTCTGAACTAATTCAAACTGAAATATTTCAATATCCATCACATTTTTAGTTTAGTTTAGTTTATTTTCAGCTTTCTTGTAATTGTTAATAAAATGTGCAATCCATATTACCATTTTTACTAATTTACAAACTTTCAAAAAATATCCATAGAATTTCTCAAACAGCTAGTCTTATAAGATGAAGCGGTCTTTCATTTTCCCTTTTCAGTGTCTTTGTCATCTGACAGTAGTTCTCTGTAAAAAATCGGGGTCAAGTGAGATCCCTATTTAGAATGCAACATTTTTTTAGCGTTACAATCTCTGGATAACTGGGTTGATAATTCCTGGAACACTGATTTCTTGATGATAGCTCAAGAATCTTTTTTACTCCACTGTTAACAAACATAAGTAATCGACGACCATGATTAACCATACTAAAACTGTGTATGAGCCGGTCCAATAAAAATACTCCGAGTTTAATGCATCTATGGTTTCAAACAACTTTGGGTGCAGTTGTTGCAACAATTCTAAACGCAGAATAATAATCTTTTTAAGAGGTGCCATCCTACATTTCGGTTGTATTAATTGTACAAAGAGACCTGTCACCGTTTAAACTCTCAAAAATTAAAGTGCGCCATAATACGCCTGACAAGTTTCGCCAAAGCCATTTATATCAATATGAATACGTATCCTATTAATATTAACAGAATGTTCTCTAGGAATTGTTGTGTTTGGGGATTTTTAACTCATTGACTGAAGTTACTCTTCATATCCTCGTTAAGATTATCATGCCATCTTTCTTTTTCTTTTCACATGCTTTATAAAGATAATTTCAGATACAAAGGCACTCGCATAATGAAACCTAGAGGGCTGAAATCTCTCTGAACAACATACCGGAAAGTCCTTTTAATTCCCATTTCGCGAATAACATCATTTAAATCCATAAGAGAAATCCATACGATACCAAGAACATTACTTAAAATATCTTCATAAGTTGGCCAAGAAACACTTTCCTCCCACACTATTAGATTAAAGTTTCCATTAAGCGAATTTTCTTTAGTTGCTAGTACAAATCTACCTAAATAAAATTGATTATTAACGCATGCCATACGATGGTCCACATAAAAACTGTATCAAAACTTCTCAACTATGCAACTCGAAAAGTAACTAACGCCTTTTTTGCTGTTGCTAAGAATGCTTTGTATAACAGAACCTAACAAAAGTGTATTACTAGAAACTCTACAATGCCTATAAACTTTTATGTTATCTTTCCTTTCTTTCCATAAAATGTCAAAAAATCTCTCTCAGAACAAACCAAACCAATTCACTTTCTTGATCTTTGCCATGACATCCAATTTTTGGAACCAAAAGTTCAAAAATGTCTTTGGAATATTCTCTATAAAGTTTCGTATTACATTAGACACACATTCAAAGAGTTAAATCCTTTTTCATGCACCGAAGCGTCAAATACACATCTAAGTTTTTTTGACAACCCTACGAATCATATAATATCCTTTTATGTCACGTTTATTACCAGCAGCTTCTTTAATTATAACTTCGCTCAACTACTCTTGTAAAACAGAGTTGTTTTTCTGTCAACAATTTTTGGGTAGTTTTTTTAATCTACGAAGAACTATTTTGTAATTTACTGGAAGTGAGGGATTCCCCCGCAACCATGTCAAATGAACTACTTATGAATCATTCACACCTGGCCGTTATTATCTCTTGAAGATACCTAAAGAGTACTTCTTCCATAAGCTAAGGTTTAGTAGATTTACAAGCATCTTTAGTACCTAATTCCTACAACTGGCTAATTAGCATTTCACTGATCAACAAAAACGTTGCAATCACTTCATAATATTTTCTGTGTGACGTTTTGTGTGCTATGGTATTTTCCCGGCTCACGATAGTCTTGAAGAAAGTTGAATAATTTTGCCGGTTAAAAGTTTACCAGCACTATTAGCGCCGATCAAAATTTAAATTCAACCTGAATTGCGTGAAATAGTAATTTGGTTATTTATTAACTCATTCATAAGATAACTTCTGCTTATAACTGGCATTTCTCCGTAAATCTGCTCCTAGTTTAGAACAAACATGTTTTACTCAAATTACTAATCCGAAAGCTACACAGAGAGTTTTGAATTTATTTAGATTTGAACTCTCCAAAACAGTTATGAGTGGTACCTTTCTTAGTCGATTCTCGCAAACTCAACTTCCTGGCTGTATCACGTAAAATATAAGAGCATTTTTAGGATGTAGCTATTAAAATTTTGCTTGGTCGTACCTTGGAGAAGTATTAGAATAGCTTGTGGAAGAACATTAGAGGAATTAGTAAGGTTGGTCAGAAAATTTTCCACTCTAACCTTTGTATTTGTGTGGTTGGTTATAGTACTGACGTAACGGTTTTAAGTAGCAGTAAATAATGTCTTTTCTGGAATTTGTTATATTTAGCAAACATGTTTAATTTATCAGCAGTATGACCAGTTCACAAACAGAAGAAACAATAACCTTTTTTATCTAAAAGTAGCTTCTTATCTTGTTTTATGTTTATGTTTTATACATTGGAATGATGAGAATTTTTATAAATATCTTTTATAGTTCAGTATTATTAGCTCTAAATATATATCATATTATAATCATTAACTTTTGTGCTTCAGAGGCTTGTCCTTCATTAATTATCTTTTTTAGCAAAGTTAAATTCCATAATTAAAGTCTAGTGTACACAACCTTTATAATCTTGATTATTCCAAAGAATACAAGGAAATACTTAGGTGTTAGCAGTTAGCAAGTCTGCTGCTCTTGATTTGCACTTAGCTTCTTTTTTGTCATTGTCAAATTACTTATCCGATAACCTAGCAACCCTGCATTCTTAAAATTTCGCCTAATAAATTTCATAAAGTTAATTGATTTGTTCTTAGTGTCCACGCTAGAATCAATACTCTTTCTTAACCAAACTGGAAATAGTTCCTCAGGTATACACTATTCAACAAGAGGAAATAGTGTAGCAGAACATGTATCGGTTGTTACACACAGAAACTTAAGGGATAGAATTTGACACTTTAAATCATCATATAATAGCGGTAATGTCCGTTTGTCAAATGCAAACGTTTTTTTACATATACCCCAATAAACATATATTCATGGCCAAATCTTCCATTAAAAGCTTCAACTACATCCAAATAACTTTCGTCTGCAAGAGAAAACTAGTGACCACTTTGTCATAGGCCAAACTGAAGATAACGCAAGTGGCAAGTAAAATCATGAGTATTCAACCACGGCCGCCAAAGTTACAGCGGAACGAAGTGTGGTTTATCGGTAGTTTTCGATAGTTGAATACTGCAAGGTTACCTCAAAATCGGGAAAAGTGGGCGCCACTGATCTCGAATCAAATACTGCTGTACAGAAGTTACTTTTGGGAACACCCTGTATGTCAAGATATTAAGACCTACTTTTAGAGTGGAGACATACATTTCTATGGTAATGCAGATACGGGATAAAGCTGAAAGAAGAGATGCTAAATTGCAAGTGCTCAATATTTACGACGATTTCTGCATATGGTGAAGTACTAATTTATTTTAAATTCAAGGGTGAAGCCCTTTCTTATACATCTTTGATTCGACTATTCCTTTAAATTTTCAAAAGGTAAAAGGGAATGCGGAAATTGTGATGCTGCCTGTATATAAAAATTAGAACTCAAAATATCAATAAATTTATAGGCCTAAAGAATAAGGTACAAAATTCGGAATGTACTTAAGTTTGCTGAAAGAAATAAAGAACAGGTAATAATTTGAACCACCCGGTATGTTATTACTGTTTTGAGCTACAAAATTATGATGTTGTCAAAGTTTTAAATTTAACTTTAAGCAAATGCTTTACAATTTTTCCTTTATTAATAAATCACTGGATTGAACTTACATTTATTCGACGCATACTGTATAGCTAAGATTTATGTCGTTGAAATAAAAGCAATGATTGAACACCAAACACATTTGTATAATCGAATTTGGATTTTGATACCATATTACACAAGTCTGTTAAAATCAATGGTAAATCAAATATTTTTTAAATTATACAAGAAATACATGCATTAGTCAACGTAATCAAGGTTCTCAGGTGATAATTTAACAAAATTAAAGTTTCCTTACAGGTTAAAAAGAAATTATGTAAAGTTCCTCAGAGTGGCGAATCTTGATTACATTAGCGACAATTTATACAAGGAAACATACGTAAAAAATTAATTTTGGACAAGTCCTCAGCCTGTTAAAAATTTTGTTAAACAATTTATATCGTATTACTACACTGCAATAACTAGATTATCAGTAAAATGTTTTAACAAATTTGCAAGTACTAGTTTAGGTTTTTAACACCAAAATGTGTATAGATCCAATAGATAATGAGAGCTCGTAATTCATTTGTTTCGCATATCAAAATAAATCGGGAAAATAATGTCCCTTTAATTACTTCAAGTTAATTTGGAAACTGAGTGTGATCACATTGGTAGCAATTTACTTGAACATACGGGTATATAACCTACCTCTGTTATATACATAAAAATACGTGGACAGCACTTACTACTTCGATGTTTTTCTACTTTACCTGTTTTGTGAGCGAAAGCCGTTCCTTGGTGTCCAATTTACTTGATAACCCCCACGGGTGGAAATCAAAAGGAAAGGATTACTGTCTGGCTCTTTGCCTAGTGGTTACAGAAAATTCCGACAAGGACAGTTCGATGAACTAAAATTAAAGACACAAGCCATTTCCGCAAAAACTTTTGCTATCCATGACCTGTATCAATTATGACTGCATAACTACTAATGAATCGCAGTTTCCCATTTTTTTAGATACTTCTTATGACGCCATTGACGGCACCAGTCCTCGCTAGTGTTATGTTCTCTTAATATCAGCACAATTATTTACTTGGTAAGGTTTCGATACTACCATATACATTAATTATTTGTACGCTTGCTTCAGCAATTTACTAACAAGTTCATAACATTGACTGACCCTGATGCATGTTTTTGAATCTTAGCACCTTTTAAAATACAAATGCTGATCTCATGACTTAAAAATAATCAATTTTACTGTTGACTGTTGTATAAAAATATGTTGAATATCACGTTTTTACTCTGCGTTTCTAAAATAGTTATTTGAAATATTATAAGAATATTATTCAATTAATTTCTTATTTTAAAATATTTATGCTTTAGAAAATTCAATTCTTCAATAGTTTAAATTTAATTCTTACCCTAATTAAATTATAAATGTACATGGTAATGCATTTTTAAGTCTTAACGTTTCATGAATTGAATTAAAATACAGCAAGAGCTGACAACTTTCCGGGCTCTAGAATCAAACCTTGTAGATTGTATGACACTGGAAATTTTCTTATTATCAATTCCAAAATCTTCGTGTATTTTCTTAAACAACCCACAAAATTCCAGCCTATCGTGCAATTCGTCTTCAAACTTCTTCATTTTTATTCTAAGCAACCTAAATCATTTTTTCGTTTCTGTTGCGCTATTAACATCAATAAACAATGTTCCATGGGAAGTGCCTGCATTTTCTTTAATTAAAATGGGTCTGCTAACATATTCATATACAGTAGTAGGTTAAGTTTACAATTGTTCCTCTGTGCAGTTAGATTCTTTCTAGCATACTTTAGCTCAAGTGTATTCAGATAAGCTCTTACTTCAGTACAAAAAGTTAAGAATGTCAATAATATTATTATATCGTCTCGTAAAATATGTTCAATAGATCTCTCTTCGTTCTCCAACCTTTTCTGTCTTTTAAATCCTGGAACGATTCATCAGCACCTAATAAATTTCTTCACGGTCGCCAAATGTGAACGCTTCAAATAGAAGTGTTCAGGAAACATATGAAATTCTTTCTATTCTGTTGCTAAGGTTTGAATACACGGAATAATTGAAGAAAATCGTCAAAGAGTATTAAAGCTATTATAAAGCTAGTATTTTGAAATTTTGTCAACATCCCTTTTTATTTTAAATAAATATTGCTTTGTTACGCCACTGGTGTTAGAATGTATTAAAATCTTCGCATAAGAAATTCATTTGAGTTTCCGTGATTTTTAGTTATGCGTTTAATTTTTATAAACCGAGCTCCGTTTGATTTAATAGTATTTTAAAACAATTTATAAAAATACTTTCGCTATATTAAATTTATTTTGAATGTTCCGGTTATTATAACTCCATATACTTTTATAATTAAAATCCATATCTTCATAAATTAAATCATAAATAGCAAAATCTAAATGAATATGCTGTAATACTTGTAATTCCTTTAAACTTAAGTTCATACTTTGGCATGTCCTGACAGCATTAAATTATTTATATCTTCCAAGGTCTAGATCTGAAGCAATCACTCTGTTACCTGTAATAACACGTGCTTTTGGGACGAATAGTAAAACTTACAGTAGTATGTTAAAAGAAAGAATCCTTCGTCATCCATATCTCCTAACGGAGAATGTGATATAGAAGGCCCATGTATAGACCATCATAGAGCGTGGACGGATTTGATCACTTCTTATTTATATGTGAGATTATAAAATTATTTCGGAGGACGTAACACGTTAAAAGTTTATTAAAATTAAATTGTTGAAGTGTCTTATTCAAATGCCATGCTTGTGTGCGTACATTCCCTTAAGTTATTATATGGTGTAGAAATCACACCTGGGTGATGTGAGTTGATTATTTGCATACTGCGGTAGAATGTTATGGAAATGACTTCAATGTATATTGGTCCCCAATGACTAGGGAATTTAATAAGGCTGTTCACTCCTAGGCAAGTGGCGTTGACACTGATCGGTACGGGGGGATTTATTTCTGTCACAAAAAGCACTGCTATTACTAATGTATGGTACACTTCCGTGATATTTAGCCGTTTTCTATATAAATACTTGATAATATGCAATTTCTCTATTTTATTATGTTGCCGCCAAGTCAATCAATTTTTTGATACCCTAACCTTGATTACAAACATTCTATTATGGTACTGTGGTGCAATGTTAGTGGATGTAATAATACATCATCTGTTGCAAAATTGCACTTATATTCTAAGAATGTCCAGGTATTGTAATTTTACCTTTGAAATTGTACTATCCACATTATAATAATAATTTTAGACATCTGTCATTTTTTTAAGATAATTCTTAACACTGGTCATAGTATTAAAGTATAAGGAATTTGTAAATTGTTTGTTTTGACTTTCAACTGTGGTATAAATAAATTAGTAAGTATAATAATTAGTAAGTAGCACCTACCTTTCCAATTCTTAAGCCAAGTACCTATTCAAAATAACAGTGCTAAAATTGAGTTAAACATCTGAATAAAAGTTTACGATATTAAATAAATACTGCTTATTTATTACAGGACAGTATAAATTGATTTTATTTCATTTGAACAACATGTAATATAAAAATTACTAGGTAATATAATTTGAAGTCGCGTTTAAATTGCCGCTCATTATACATTAGCCTCATAGCGTGGGAAGAACTAAAACTTGATCACAAATTTTAGGTGGAAGTGAAAAATCTATTGGAAGTATTACTTATCTATGTTGATACCGTACCTACAAAGCTTATTTGTTGAATTTAGGCATACCGGGAAAGGAGAATCCTCAACTGCTTATTATAAGTTATCTATTTTGTTTCGAACTAACCTATTAATTCTGCATATCTGCGATTATTGATATAACTTCACCAACATTACCACTGCTTTCTATTTTGATAATTCCTATTAAAACCCGTTAGCAATTATTAAATGTCAACCACACCATGTGATGTGGGCTTTGTTGCTGCTTGATAGTGGATTTAGCTATTTTAATTTATTGTCTTCTAGACATCTTTACTTGTTTACCGTCCAATTTTAGGGGACAAAGTCTAACTAGTGTTGCTGGTTACATGTCAAGCGAAAATCAAATTAATCATTACAATTTACGCTTTGATATGAAGTCGACATAAAAAATTTTTAATAAATGTTGTATTTAAAGACAATGCTAAAAATGTTCTCACATATTTGTGCAGGTGTAATAAATTACTATAATAAATAACGTGCTGATGAGAGAGGAGACCTGTAAATGTTAATTTACCCAAGATGGTAAAAGCACGTAGTAAGGATTTAGAAATTTACAACTTTTTAATCACTACTAGAGCCGACCGGATGAATTTCGACGAAAACTAGCAATTGTATGAAATGGAAAATACGGAGTACATTAAAAATGACAATATATGATTGATAGTATAAATTAACAGATTTTGTTGTCTTGACAATCAAATCAGGGTATAAAAGGAAAAACCCACGTAAAATATCGCCTTTTGCGGAGTAATTTTTGGCCACGTTTGATCATATAGAACAGGTCAATTTAAATTACCTAGTTCTAACTGTAAGTGATTTCAGTTCGCGAGTTGTATTCGGCAGGTCCCAACCGACAAAAATAATAGCTTCAAATTTTCAAGTAGAATATTAAAGATTCAAGGAGAATTAATAAAGTAAGCTTTGACATACCTCCAGTAGAAAAGTCAACGCTATAATCAAGATAACATTTAAATTGTGAAATCAATTTAAAATAAATAGGACTCCGAAACGTGTGCGAAACCTAATACTCAATTGGACTCCAAGTGCAGTCAATTGTTTTCAATGCAGAAAATATCAAGTAGAAAGTCAGTGAAATTAAAACATTAACTCTACTTTTTTCAAATAAAAACAATTATTAAAAGCTAACAATAGCATTCCTTTACGTATTATAACAGCAAAAGTAGTAACCTGATGCAAGTGACTGATAGAGTCTATTGCTGAGAATTCTTCCTCTACCGTATTTAGAAATAATCATAGCTCATTTATTTTAGATAATTAAGCAAAGCTAAATATAGATGTGTTTATTGATTGACAATAAATAAAATTAAGTCAAAGGTATAGCTCTTTGTTATTGAAATTAAACCGATGCCCATTCTTTGTAATAAAAGGTCAATGAGACTGAATTCAACAAATTAAATTAAAATTACATCAAATAAACTTACGAAAGATAAGGCAGGATGAACAATGTGATATTTTAATCAAATAACCAATTTATTCTGATCTCAAATTGCGACGTGTTTACTTTACATTTTATAGTACCTGTTGTGAGGATTTAATGATCAGATTGATATTGCCCTAGGCTCTATCTGTGTGAGCTAATTACGCACGCTTGAGGGTTTAAGATTTACGCATCTTATCGTTATTCTCCTAAATTGTTATATGTATTTATTGTTTCCCTTGCATGTATAACGAGTATTTTTTTGATTGACCTTTTAATTACTTTGCATAGATGTATTAAATGTTCGATTTACTTTATTGCAGTTACTGTCAAGAATTGAAGTAGCAAGTCATAGTTTATTTTATATGTGAGGAGAAAACTGTAACATTTTCTCGTTACTAATTGATGAAAAGATTTCATTCCATTTCCGTTCAATTGAATTTGCTGGCACAAGTTTATAAGAAACCTCAAAGCTTAGTTAGCTCGTATTCAATCATATACTGGGTAAATTCTAACAGAATTCCATTATCAATTAAGAATAGTGCTTTATGTCCACTATTTGGACTTTGGTGATTACTAAGTGTCCCAATAATAACAAATAACGAAGTACAGATGAAATTAACAGGTCTACGTGTTGTCACGTAATTGACCAAGTTGTATCAATTACATCGACATTTTTGATATTATCTTATTTAGAATCCACAAGCTGTGTATTTTCCCTGAGAACTCCCGTGCTGCTTCAGGTAATATTCTTCAGTTACTTCCGGAACAGGGTGCCGCTTAAATTCTCGACATTGCTTGATTTAGTACGGTTATCGGACGCTATATCATCGTTGACCTATATCTTACCCCACTTTGTTAACGCGGTAGCCTTGGCGCATCCTTGTGTTATATTGTACGTGTACATGGAATTTTAGAACGTGATAATGTTTTTATTAAAAACATTTTGTTTGTAACGTTACCAAGGTGGTAATAATGCGGCTTGCTAGATTTAGCTAATATATAATATAAACCCGAAAATTAGCTGCATAAAAAGCGGGACCAAAGATCGTTGATTTTGAAGTACATTGTAAGTCAGACTTCTCACTCTCTGGCCTAATTATGTAGTTTTCATGAAGATTTTTAAATTATGTTCAAAGTGCTTGATGTGGCTTGACACATGCTTAAACTCTGAACTACAAAATATTTTCAGAAACAAAAGCCATATTTATTACATTTTTTAAACATTAAGTTTAGGTTGACTAACTGAGATATTTTATTTCATATTCAAAATATTTGTTTAACACAATACAACAAAATTAAATAACTAAACTAATTACTTGCTCGGATATCAACAGGTAATATAGATAAAAATTTTAATTTCCTTTCCTAATGAACAACACTTGTTCACTAAAATACAATATACTTTTCTTAATGAGTGACGCTTAGTTACAAAATGTATTGATTAAACTTCTACGTATATTGTCTAATACGAATATATTCTGCATCTCTAGATAGTCAAAAATTCCTAATGATGAAACTAAACGCTTCTAAAATAAAAATAGTTATAACCTACTTGAGAGTGAGCCTTTGCAAACTTAAAAATGTAAAACTTTGTCAAAGCCTTAAATTAACACAATAACTGAACAAGAAATGCCTAAATCAATCCACTTGAGTAAAAGCAACATTTCGACGAAAATGTCCCTTTTCGTTATCAACCACAATAAAGTGGTTAAACTAAATTTTAAAATTCAAGTGATAATAAAGCAAAGAACACCTAACGATGTAAAGTGGGTAGCAAATAAGATCTTTGTTAATTAAGTCAAACCCAATGTTATTTAAATCAGAAGATTTCTTCAAAATTCAGTTTTAGTTATTGTATTGTTTGACTCTCTGGAAAAATTGTAAGATATTTCTAAAAGATGTTACATGTTTCAAGGCAATGTTCAGCAATTTTAGATTATTCAAATTGGCCGTTCCTAATGTATCGCTTGTTCGTAATCTCCGATTTCCAATGATCTACGACTCTGTTCAATAACGGTTCAGGTATTTCTTGTTCTGCTATTCAGTTAATTAAAAGAAGCATTGACTGAATGTTAGATTTTTAGTTTCTTCCAAAGACTTGTACATAATTAATTAATAATTATACTCATTTTAGCAGCGCTTAACTTCATGATTAGTGTTTGATATTTGATATTATCCTTTTAACTATGGTTTTTTTGTTCTATTCTGCTGACTGTTAGCTTGATTACTGTGTAATTCTACATTACTTGAATACATAATAAAACCAATTCTGATAGATCTTTCGCAATTTTCAGTTATTTATTTTCACTTTTAACCTTCACGCTTTTAAATTAATCTTAAATATATGTACAAACACTTAGATATTTGAAAATTTGGAAATTTTAATGAATCATATTAATTGCATCAATATCCATTTCAGTTTTACGATAACGAAAATTTTCGTTTTAGTAGACTTTCCTGTTAATTTAATGTTCTTCTTGTATAGTTACTTTTTTGAACTGTGAAGTCGGTTTCACATGTTCAGAAGTAGCATTCCAATAGATAGTGTTCAACACGCATAGGGCGAATATTCGTGTAAATGAGCAAATCGAATAGTTATATTTCTTAATCCACATAATAGAATAAGTTTTTCAAAACATAATTCATAATGCCCATGTTGATCTACATTTTTATTTGGATTTCTGCAAATAAACCCCACATTTACGAATGTAGATTTAAACAGATTTTAAATGGTTAAGCTTTTACCGCGTTGTAATTACGATAAAACGTATTTACTGCACTAGTTTGTTTAAAAAAAAATTATAAAAAATCTAATTTTTTTTGTATTTTAAATTGAGTTTTAGAATTTAACTACGATGAACTATATCACCAGGTATTAATTGGTTTATAAACTGAACTTTACTTCATTAACTGTGCAATTTTCTACTATCGGTTTTGCATATTCAATTGTAATTCCAAATAAAATAGTCGATAGTGGTTTTTATTGTCGAGTACATAATATAAACAGCAATAAATTTCATCAGCTTACAATACGCGATATCTGTTCAAAACGTTTCTGGAAATAGTTTTACAACTAATAGCAACATATTAACGAATCCTTTACTAATCGCTCCCTAATCAGATATTTTCATTTTTATCTACCCATATATATATATATATATATATATATATATATATATATATATATAA